>PVJA010030082.1:0-26049 GCA_004027025.1 Myocastor coypus
GGGGGGGGGGGGGGGGAGGGGGAAGAAAAAAGGAAAAAGGATGGTTTCTAATTCCAAAGAACAAGGGCTAGCAAGATAGCTCAGCAGACTAAGCACCAGCCACTGAGATTAGGTGTGGTGGCATGTGCCTATAATCCCATTGCTAGGGAGACAGAAAACTGCAAGTCCATACAAGCTACATGGGGTAAGACCTGTACCAAACACATTAAAAAAAAAAAAAAAAAGATGGTAATTCCAAAGAACAGCAGACACCCACAATGTTCAACAAAATGCTCAGAAAGGAGAAGGAAGGGATCTCATTCACAGATTTTATACTCAGAGAACTTACTGTCTAGTAGGGGAGCCCTGTTACAAATATTTATATACAAAAACAGAACACCATGTGTAGCCACACATGTCTGTAATCCCAGCACTTGAGAGGCTGAGACACGAGGATCACTACAACTCTAAGGCTACCCTGCACTACCTTAAGGCCCACTGGTACTAGTGAGAAGACTGTTTCAAATGAAAGTAAGCAAGCAAGCATGCATGTGCACGCACACACAGATTAGCATGATTTGCCTACTGTGTAGGAAACAGTTTTAAGATCACTTATATTACACTTATAAATTATTCCCTAAAATTGGCCTCTTAAACCAGGTGTAATGGTAAATGCCTATAATTACAGTGCTCAGTTTGGGGTTTTTTAAAAATGGAGGAACTATTATAACATGGGCGATGAAGAATTACTGAGCTCATGAGCAGACAACTCCAAAAACACACAATGAAAATGATGTAGGTGAGTCCACTCTCACTCAGCCTTGACAACTAAGCTCAATATCCAATTATACCTCTCACCATCAGCATTTATTTAAGTACTGAAAGGTGTTAACTGGGCATGGAGGCACAAGCCCGAAATCCCAGCACCAGGGAGGCTGAGGCAGGAAGATTATTGTGAATTTGAAACCACCCTGGGCTACAAAGTGAGCTCAAGGCCAGGCTGAACTGAATGGTGAGAGACCAGAGTCTCACACTTGCATGCTTAGGGTATATGACACATTTTGCGTTTTTTCTGTTTAAAATGTTTTGGGTTTTTTTTTTTTTTTTTTTTTTTTTTTTTTTTCAGCGCATGGTAATCCCAACACTTGGGAGGCTGAGGCAGGAGGATCAGTGCAAGTTCGAGATCAGCCTGGGCTACAAAAGTGAGCGCGAGGCCAGTCTGAACTGCACAGGGAGACTGTCTCAAAAAGACAAAAAAAAACTTTTTTGCTACAAGTCACAATGCGTCTTGTCAGAATAACTAGCACTGTTTAACATACCAATCAAAAGAACCAGTCTCTGCTGCCTCTGTGCAAGGGCATTTCCCCACATTTGCATTTCCGTTTGAGGAGGGAACAGCTACTGAGGACAGAACCCAGGGCTACATCACCAGACCATTTTCTATTTTTTAATTTTGAGACAAGGTCTTGCTAAGTTGCTCAGTTATACAGGCTGGGCTCAAACTTGCAATCTTCCTGCCTCAATCTCCAGAGAATTCTGGGATTATGGGAGTGTTGCAACACACCCAGCCCATATGTATATTTCCCATGTCGGTTAGAAGAAATGGAGAATCTTTTAACACGAATTTTACCTGTTCCCTTTTTTCCCTTTCAAATGACCTGGTCTACATCAGTACAAAGCTGGTCTATATTGAATCACAGGCCAAAAAACCCCATTTCACTTCTCACTTCACAAATGAAAACACAGCTTGGAAAGGGAAAACAAATTGCCCAGGGTAACCCAACCATTAGCACAGAACTGCAACTCGCATCCTGGTTTTATGCCTCTCCAAAACTAAGCAGAAAGACAAGTAGTGATAAACAAGGTGACTTCAAGTAGTGTGAGACACAAACAGGGACAAGTAGGAAGGTACGCAAGTGACTCCAGCTTGAGAAACAACGCACTACATCTGTCTCCTTCTAACTGAAGGATTAAATAACAGCGCACAGGGTATTAAACAAAGATCTCTTCCTTTCTCAGTCTCCCTCCCTCCCAGAATGGCAGGGTGGCAAACACAGGACCCAGATTAGGCTGAAGGGGGACACAACACCCCCAACCCCTTCTTGGTTCTTCTACTTCATTTTTCTTGTCTTGCTGTATTGGCTAGGACCTCCAGTACAATAACAAACTTTAAAAACCACAACTGATGTAACCTTATCCAATTCTACAATGCTTCTAAATGTCTGCCTTTCTTTTGAGACAAGGTCTCACTAGCTCAGGCTGGCCTTGAACTCACAATCCTCCAACCTCACCAAGTAACCTGTTGTTTAGATTACTAGTCGACACCCTGGTCTTTTGTTTTTGTTTTTGCTTTTTGTCTTGAGTGTATGGAAACCTTATTCCTAGACATGATCTCACAATATATCCCAGGCTGGGCTCAGACTTGCAATCCACCTGGTATAGTCTCACCAGTACTAGGATTACAAATTCCACTCTGACCAACTCCAAAAGGTGGGTTTTTTTTGTTTTGTTTTGTTTTGTTTTTTTTAATTTAAGCTGATCTTTGACCAACCCTTTCTTCTCCTTTGAGCTGTATTCCACTGTCTCTTTCCTCTGCTCTCTTTCTTTTTCTCATTCCAGTGTACCTTAAAGTACTACTTCTCTAGCCCTAATTAACAGACTGATATCCTGGGAATTGTACACCTTTCTGTTGTTTCAATTCCCTGGACCACAACGTTTCTAAAGTTGAAAGAAAATCCTAAAACGTTGTTTTGATCACCTGTAGATCATTTGTTCTCTCCAGCTCTTAAATATACTTTCTTTAAAATAAAAACAAGCTTAAAAAAAAAATTTGTTTAAATCTGTTGACTTATTGTATTGCCTAGCTCTAAAACGACCCTGGTTTCTTAAATGGCTTGGGAGAAACTCCAAGATTTTGAAGTTTTAAAAGAAGCAGCTGGATACAGACGTTTATACTTTTTACTGTCTCCTTTGCTTAACTGAAAAATACTAAAGAAAAAGAGAAAGGGATGTGTATAATATTTATAAGCAAATAAGATCTCCAGAAAAGGAGTGGGGAGGCAACCCAACCAAGTTATGAATTCTCTCACTAATTTTTCTTTAAAAACAAAAGGGCACAATTCTTCCCCAGACAGCAACAGCTAAAGGAACAGCCAAAAATGTTGCATCATATGAGACGCTCCGCGCTAGAGCAACAAGAAAACCAGATGGTGGTAAAATACCTAGCATAGGAAAGCCCCAGCTGGGAATCTCGGTCTCTTCCCGACCCTCAAGCGCGGCTGGCTTCCCTGTTGTACTTTTTAAAGTCTCTGTTGAAAATTAAAAGTTTTGGTATCAGAGTGGCGGACTCAGGGCACCTTCACGAGCGTCCTAAGTTCGGGGCCACCTCGGACGCTGGGCGCGGACGCACCCGGAGAGCCGCGGGTGGGGCGGGGGCGGGACCCTCCTCGCCCGGGCCCCGACCGCCGGAGTCTCGTCCCACCCCGCGGGCGTCCGCCCGCCCAAGCCAGCGCGCCACAGACGACCGCCACCGGCGGACCCTTCTCCCTGCCCGAAGAGGCGGGAAGGCGCGGTGGCCCCGAGACAATGGCCCGGGGTTGCGCGCTCTCAAAGGCACGTTGTGGGCACCGCGTGCGATGCTTCGAGGGCGCCCGCCGACGCCGCCCTATTAGGCCGAGCGGGCGCGAAGACGGCGCGACGCGACGGCGGGCGAGAGCTCACCTTGACGAACAGCTCGATGAGGGGCTCTTTGTCCTCCTCCTTCAGCCCGTTCAGTGGCATCGATAACGCCATGGCCGGCTCGGCTGGGCTCCGTGGACAGCGGCGCGACCGCTACTTTAGCTCCGGGGCTGCTCTGGCTGCTGGCTCCCGCCGCGCTGCGCTGCGCTGCGCTCGCTGGACAGTCCCGGCTTCCAGCTGGCCGCGGCCGCGACTCCTCGGCTCCGCTCCACGCCCCGTGCGCGACTCGGAGGCGGCTGCAGCGCGAGCCGCTTCAAGCTGCGGGGCGGGGCTCCGGGGCGGAGCTTCGACTGGGGGCGGAGCCGAGACCCGCGGCCTCGGGACTCTCCAGGGGGAAACGGCCGAGCGGGCCCGAGGGGGCGGGCCTTGGGAAGAGGTGGGGCTCGGGGCGGGGCCAGAGCCCGGGACCCGTGGGGGCGTGGTCTAGTCTTGGTGGGCGTCACCCAGCCCAAACTTCTTCAACCCACCCTTCCCAGGGGGCGGGAGGGAAATTCCCCGATCCCCGAGGTCCGGCGCCTGACACCGCCTCTCTCCGCAGCGCTGGCGCGTCCTCCACAGCTGCTGCTGGTAGGGTGCCAGGTGACCTCATGCCTCGGCCAGCCTGGGGAGGCGAGGCGGCGCCTCCTGCCCTCTCCCCCGCTGCAGCCTCAGGACGCATCGCCCTTTCCCGCAGTAGCCACCTCCCCAAAGAGCTCTGTTAGGCGGGGCTGCCTTTTCCGGAAAAACTTCCAAAAGTGTTCATCTTCTCCTGTGAAATGCATTCCTTTTTTTTTCTTCTTCCTCTGACTTCGTTTGTCCTCCTATGACTCTGAATAGTGGCAACTACCATATTCGCAGATATTTATGAGGCCCTACTTTGTGCTTCAGGCTCTGAGCTAGGCCCTGGACAATAAGCAATGGACCAGGCTCCCTCTCCAGCCCCGGAGCTTAAATCTGGAGCGGGCACCCCTATGCCTGAAGCCTACCCGAGACCCTCTGATCGGGCTGTTTTCCTTCCTGGACCGACCGTTTCCTTATTCCGCTAGCTAAAGAGAGCATTGCGTTAGAGGAGGTGGCCCCACACAGACTGGCTCTAACAGATTCTCGGTGGAAGAGAGATTCTCATTTTAACCTGCATGTGGACAGTTCTGAAGGTTGTGGGCCTCCAAACGGAAAGAGCTGACCAGGACCTTGAGGGCAGGTGTGGGAATGAATGGTCGAACCAGGCGGGCGGTAGGCATCTGGGCCTCCCTGGGTTAGGCCTGGGGCTGTGTCACCTTTGGAAGCTTACTTGTGCCCTCATCTGACTAGAACACCTGACTTGCTGAGAAAATGAAAGCAGAGGAAGAAGAAAAATAAGAATTTCGAAGGAAATGACCTTGTTTGCCAGTTTGGTTGATGTCTGAATTGCAGTAGGGCCAAAGAGAGACTAGGGGGACCTTCCCCAGCACTAATGCATGGCACATGTCACTAGTGTTTGAATCAGGATCTGTCTTTCTTTCTTTCTTTCTTTCTTTCTTTTTTTTTTTTTTTTTTTTTTTTTTTTTTGAGACAGGGTCTTGCTCTCTCAAAAAGACAAACAAAAAAAATAAGTAAAAAATAAAAAAGTAAATAAACTATTTGATAAAAAAATAAAAATTGAAATAAAATAAATTCACATCTTGTCCTTGAAAACTTTAGCTTTGATTTCACTCTCCAGAAGGGGACAGTCCCTACTATCTTCTCTGTTCTAGGCAGTCAGTAATGGCCACTATCTGCTCTGGCCTTTGGCTGTCCCTGTCCACCCCTGCAAGCTAGCATGGCATCATATCCAACTCCCTCTGTGACCAGCTTTTTGTTGAAAAGGAATAAATGCCAGGGCCAGGAGTCCACCGCTTAGGTCAAGACAAATAAAAACAGGGGTGACTGGCTGGACTCTGAACGGCACTGTTTGTTTTTCATGGAATGTTGAACTAAAGTTCTCTTGTGGTCACCCTCCTCTGCCTTGCCTTAAAAGGAACCAAAATGGTGATCCCAAGCTGAAATCAACCCTGAGGATCCCACAGAACCTCAAAGAAAACCCAGCCTGGCCTGAGGCAGGCCTCAGTGTTCTCCCAGATTTGCATGCGGGCTGATAGGATGCAGTAGGAGTCAGTGAGTATTCTGCAGGCTGTCAGCACCAGGACCTGGAAGAAGAAGCAGAACGGGATTCCTTAGACTTCTTGACTAAGCACAGCTCTTAGCCAGGAGGAAGCCAGTGGCCCTCTCCTCCACAGAGCCCTCAGGGAGCCTGAGCTCCAGCCCTGCCCCAGCCCCTGCCCATCAGGAAGCCCCAGGCAGAAGCTCAGACTCTTGAGCCTAGACTTAGAAACCCGGTCACGGTCTGACCTAAGCTCCCAACTTCTACCCTATTGGCAGAGATGGATGGGTATGGGGGGAGGAATGAAGATGTTTATGCAGGGAGGCTCCACAGTCCGTTTCACTTCTGTCTCCTTCCCGCTTTGAAAGGCATACCTAGTTTGCATCCTGTGCCCATGTTTGTTTTACTAAGCCACACAGAAAGTTTAAAGATGGGCGGAGGTGTGCTCCTCTCCACACGCCCCTCTGACCTCATTGCTACTGCTCTCCCCCATCGCTCCCCACCCTACCACCCTCCTCCCTGCTGTTCCTGTTGCCCCAGGGCCTTTGCACTTGCTCAGATCCCTCCCTCCACATCCTTCTTCCAGAATTTCCACAGCTCTCACTCTCTAGCCTCCTTCTGGTCTTTGTTGTTGTTGTTTTTGTTTTTTGTTTTTTGTTTTGTTTTTGTTTGTTTTGTCTTTTTGAGACAGGGTCTTGCTATGCAGTTGAGGCTGGCCTTGAGCTCACTTTTGTAGCCCAGGCTTGTCTCAAACTCACACCAATCCTCCTGCCTCAGCCTCCCGAGTGCTGGATCCTTCTGGTCTTTGCTGCTGGACTGTCACCTTCCCAGGGAACTCTCCCCAAGTGCCACCCTAGGCGACACTGCCAGCTGCTAGGTCTCGCTCATCCCCGCTTCATTTCTCTCCTCTAATATTCATCTGCTCCTTACCTGTTGCAGATCCCCTCCCCCATAAATGAACATCAACTCTCTTAGAGGAAAGATGTTTCCAGGCTTTTGTTCACAGCCATATTCCTGGCTTATAGAATAGCTCATCAATAAAAACTTATGGAATGAATAATTGTCCTATCTATAAAAACTTACAGAATGAGGACCATACGTGGTGGCTGATGCCCATAGTCCCAGGAGGCTGAGGCAGGAGGGTCACTGCAAGTCAGAGGCCAACCTGTGCCACAGAGCGAGTTGAAGGCCAGCCTGAACTGCATAGCAGGACCCCATCTCAAAACACATATAAACACACACCAAAAAAAAACCATAAACACAACAAAATTATAGAATGAATGATTGTGCCCCATTTATGTTGTGGTCCCATGTACCCCATGGAATAGTTTTCTTCTCCTGTGTTTCCCACAATAACCACTCCACAAGGGGAAAGGTTTCTGAAGAGGACACTTTCCTCCTCCTTCCTCGGAGCCTGGTGCTGGATGCTAGCTGTGACATCCTACTGAGGACTCACAGCAGCTTGGAGGGCTACGTCTGTGGACTCCGGGGCCAGACTGCTTGGGCTCCATCCACCTTCTGCCATCTACCAGGTCAGGATGATTGTTCTTCAGACTTACAACTGCAAAGCAAGTCTAAAATAAGCCTACCAGCCAGGCATGGTGGCTCACGCCTATAATCCCAGCACTCGCGAGGCTGAGGCAGGAGGATTGGTGCGAGTTCGAGACCAGCCTGGGCTACAAAAGTGAGCTCAAGGCCAACCTCAACTGCATAGCGAGACCCTGTCTCAAAAAGACAAAAATAAAATAAAATAAAATAAAATAAAATGAGCCTACCAGGGCTGGGGAGATAGTTCAGGGGCACAAGTGCCTGCCTGGCAAGTGCAAGGTCATGCATTTGATCCCCGGTTACACACACACACACACACACAAAAGTGATAATAATAATCCCCATGCTAGGCATGGTGGTGCACACCTGTAATCCCAGCACTTGGGAGGCTGAGGCAGGAGGGTCAGTGTAAGTTCGAGACCAGCCTGGGCTACAAAAGTGAGCTCAAGGCCAGCCTCAACTGCATAGCAAGACCCTGTCTCAACAAGACAAAAATAAATTAATAAATTAATAATAATAATCTCCAGTACCCACACACACAAAAAAAATTAATTAGGCAAATAAAACTTACGGGACTGGAAAGACAGCTCAGCAGTCTAAAGCACCTGCTTAGGAACGCTTAGGCAACCACAGAGACTGTGGTCCAATCCCCAGTACCACATGCTGTGCCAGCCCCACCTCCAGGGCAGGTTGAGCTGGAGGACCATGGGTCAGTTAACCCGTGTCAGCCGTGGGATGGGCCAGTGCACTGCCTCTGCTCCAACACACCGAGCTCCCACACCAAAGCACACCCTGAGCTTGATGCTTTCACCTCCCATCCTGTTTCTTCGTCCTGGAGTTTCACAAGGCTAGCGTTCCTTGTGCCCATTTTACAAGTGAGGAAATTTGGGGTAGAGAAGAACCCCAGAGCCGGAGCAGAGTGGCAGAACTGGAGCGCCGACCTGAGACTGCTCTCTTCATCACACTGTGTACCAGGTGTCCCTGCTCCAGGACACTGCCTTTCATGTACACAGAGCCCCGGATGGAGCTGAAGTATTGGTCTGGAGTCTGCACCACCCCTTAGGGAGGTCAAGGTACTGCCCCAGATCCCCGCATGGGCCTCCCTAGTGAGCTGCCTGCTAGCTTGGGGCAGGTACTTAACCCTGATAAGCCACTGCATGGCTAGGACAGGGAATATAATAGAAGCTAAGTCGTACAGACATTGAGAAGATTAGCTGAGGTCATGTCTACAAAGCCTATCATAATAAACAACTTACCACTCAATAGACACTCCTTAGCTATTGCTATCTCTTCTGTCCATACCTGCCTCTTCTTGGGTATACTGTGACATTCTCGGAGGGAAGGACTTTGTCACCAGGCCTATCTCTTTTTGAGCAAAATAGTTTTCAAGGTGGGGCTGGTGACATGGCTCAGCAGTCTAAAGCACCTGCTTAGGCAAGCTTAGGCAACCACAGGTACCATGGTTCCATCACCCACACCACATGCTGTGCCAGCTCCATCACCAGGGTAGGCTGAGCCAGCCATAATAAAAATAAGTAAATAAAAATAAAAAGTTAAAAAAGAGAGAGAGAGATAGCTCAAGGGCCAGCACGATAGCTCAGTGGTCTAAAGCGCCTGCTTAGGCAAGCTTAGGCAACCAAGGGACCTCGGTTAGATCCCCAGCACCACATGCTGTGCCAGTGCCACCCCCAGGGCAGGCTGAGCAGGCTATCACATAAATAAATAGAGTTATTAAAAAAAAAAAAAAAAAAAAAAAAAGAGGTAGCGCAATGGAAGATTCCCTATGTATGCAATTTCCTTCTATAAAATGATACCTCCCTCATAGGCTTGTTACAGAGATTGAATCAATTAACAAAGGTAAAGCATAGAATACATGGCATTGAACAGACTCAATACATTTTTTTGTATTATTATTAATGCTCTCCTATGCCTAACTCAATGCCTGGCACCTAATGGTGATCCTATCCAATCAGACTGAGTGCAAGAATAAGTATCATAGGGGCCCAGCAGGATGGCTCAGTGGTCTAAAACACCTGCTTAGGAAAGCTTGGGCAGCTTCAGGGACCGCGGTTCGATTCCCAGCACCACATGCTGCGCCAGCCCTGCCCTCAGGGCAGGCTGAGCCAGCCATAAAAATAAATAAACAAGCAAACAAAAGTTCTGAAACAAGAAAAAATAAAAATAAAATAAATAAAATTATTTTTTTAAAAAACTCTTTAAAAAAAAAAAAAAAGAATAAGTATCATAGATTTCAAGCATTCCCTTTTAACCTCCAATCTCCCAAGTTTCACACTGTCTTTTCTTTCACTACATCTATCGAATAATAGTTGTTCAATTAATTTTTGTTTTGGAGGGGTCTTTTTTTTTTTTTTTTTTGTGGGACCGGGGTTCAAACTCACAACCTTGCACTTGCCCAGCAGGCACTTGTGCCTCGGAGCTATCTCCCCAGCTCCCTGGAGGGGTCTTTTTGAGACAGGGCCCCTCTGGGCAGTTCTGGCTGACTTTGACCTCACTTTGTAGCCCAGGTTGGCCTCAAACTTGCAGCAATCCTCCTGCCTCAGCCTCCCAAGTGCTGAGAAGGGCTCAATGCACATCTTTGCTGACGCCCATCAACTTGGCTATGGAAAATTTCAACTTGGCTTGCATTTCAACTGTGTCCCTACATAGTGCATTGGGTCCTATAAAATCCCACAAATTGTCACTAAGCCACCACGTTGGCTGAAGCTGAACGTGAAAGTGGTGTTTGCAGAAGCACCAGCCTTTCCAGCTTCCCTGTAGATCCGAGCTCCCCTAGAGGAAGCAAGTCACTGAACAAACACCAGAGCTGGCCACACACTTCAGTTCTTCTCTGCTGGGCTCTAGACAGAGCTCCAGTGGGCCCGCAGACACAGAGGCCATTCTTGGACTCAAGCCATGGGCCTTCATTGTAGAGCATTTACAATGGGAAATGTAGCAGAGAAATCTGAGGCTTGAGGATGTGAAAAGTTTGTCCAGCGCTGCATAGACAGTAAGCAACAGGACCTATAATCAAATCTAAACCTCCTTGTAAAAATAAATAAATAAATAAATAAATAATTTTTTAAAAAAATCCTCGTCCTGCCAGGCGTGGTGGTGCACGCCTGTATTCCCAGCACTAGGGAAGCTGAGGCAGGAGGATTGGTGCAAGTTCGAGACCACCCTGGGCTACAAAAGTGAGCTCAGGACCAGCCTCAACTGCATAGCAAGACCCTGTCTCAAAAAGACAAAAAAAAAAAAAAAAAAATCCTTGTCCTCATTGCCAACATGCAGAATGGTGGCCTTATGGACTTCTTATGTCACCAGAAAGGAGACCACATAAAAGTTTTGGCACTTTGCCGGGCACGGTGGCGCAAGTCTGTAATCCCAGCACTCGGGAGGCTGAGGCAGGAGGATCGGTGTGAGTTCGAGACCAGCCTGGGCTACAAAGTGCGCTCAAGGCCAGCCTGAAATGCATAGAGAGACCTTGTCTCAAAAAGACAAAAAAAGAAGTTTTGGCACTGTAAAAAAAAAAAAAAAAATCCTTTCCCCAACTCTATCCCTTCATGATCCCGAGATCAGAATATTTTACATAAACGCTCTGAATTCAAATCCCAACCCTGGACTTATTTTTTTTTTTCTTGTTTCACAACCTTTGTTTGTTTATTCACTCATTTTTATGGCCGGCTCAGCCCGCCCCGAGAGCAGGGCTGGCACAGCATGTGGTACCGGGGATCGAACCGTGGTCCATGAGTCTGCCCAAGCTTTCCCAAGCAGGGCTTTAGACCATTGAGCCATCCCGCCAGGCCCCAACCCTGGACTTATTAGCTCAGCATTTCACTTCATCTTAGTGTCGTCCTCCAGCAAATCGAGAAATAAAGAGTCCTTCGGCAGCTCCTATGGAAGCAGAGGGAAGGTAGAGTCTGTACTGAGGTGAGGGCTTGTCCTCCGTGCCAACAGAAGTCACCAGCTGGGCATAGCCCTGCACTCCTGTGGCTCTGGCACTCTAGGAGGCTAAGGCAGGAGGAAAACTGTGAGTCTGAGGCCAGTCTGGGCTACAAAAGTGAGCTCAAGATCAGCCTTAACTGCATAGCAAGACTTAAAAAGACAAAAAAAAAAAAAAAACAGAAAAACAGAAAAACAAAGCACCCATAGGCACAGAGTCTCCTAAGACAGCTGTCTTCCCTTTAGTTCCAAAGGAAATCCAGGGGCTGGGGAGATAGCTCTGTCGCACAAGTGCCTGCCTGGCAAGTATAATGTCATGAGTTCAAAGCCTGGTCCTACAAAAAAAAAAAAAAAGAAGGAAATCCAGAACCAACTATAAGCAAATTCTTGAATGTGGCCGGATACAAAAGTATTGCTTTTCAAAAAAGAATCAGGGACTGGGCATGGTAGCTCAGGCCTGTAATTGATAATTGTCAGCAGGCTGAGGCAGGAGGGTCACCTCAAGTTTGAGGCCAGCCTGGGCTACATGGTAAGGTCTAGGCCAGCCTGCATTACAAAGTAAGACCCTGTTTCCAAAAAGCCAAAACCAAACAAAACACTGAAGATGATTCAAGTAATGAAGAGATATAATCTGTTCTCAGAGACTTGTAACACTGATGACATTGGGTCATTTTTCTAATTGATCTAAAAATGTCATGTAATACCCACCTACTGTATTTTCATTCTTATGTATCCTCTTTGCATAATGGTATATCACATGTGGAGTTTGTTCTGGAGAGAGACAAAACAAAGTGTTAAAGGGCTGGCCAGACAGCTCAGCGGATTAAAGCACTTGCTTAGGCTGAGGGCAGTGGCCAGGGTTCATGCCCAGCATGCCTGCCTGCCCCACCCTCAGGGTGCGCTGAGACTTGGATTGATTGAGACTGTATGTGGTGGTGCATGTCTGTAATCCCAGTGCTTGGGAGGCTGAAAACAAGAGGATTATGACCAGTCCAATCTACATAGTGAGCTCTTATAGATCCTGTCCTAAATATGTTTTTTTTTTTTTAAAGTCCTTACTCTGCCAGGTGTAGCAGCACACATGTAGGACACCAGCCCTCTCCTGGAAGACTGAGGCAGGAGGATCACCACAGGTTTAAGGCTACCCTGGACTACATTGTGAGATCCTGCCTTAAAAAAAGAACAACAGTGCCTACTCCCAAAGAGACAAACAGAGTCAGAGGGCAGGTAAGTGTGTATTGGTTTACTCGTATGTTATCTTGTTATGTAACTTTTGTCCTATGTATAGATATTATCTATTCAGAAATATATTTCAAAAAAGAAAAGGGAGGGCCGTCAAGATGGCTCAGTCACCCTGTCTCAAAAAGACAAAAAAAAAAAAAAAAAAAGATGGCTCAGTGGTCTAAAGCACCTGCTTAGCCAAGCTTAGGCAACCACAGGGATCACAGAGTTTGATCCCCAGCACCACATGCTGTGCCAGCCCCACCCCCAGGGCAAGCTGAGCCAGCCATAACATAAGGAAAGAAAGAAAGAGAGAGAGAGAGAGAGGGAGAGAGAGGAAGGAAGGAAGGAAGGAAGAAAGGAAGAAAGAAAGAAAGATGGTGGGCTGGGGAGATAGCTCAGGGGCACAAGTGCCTGCCTGGCAAGTACAGGGTACTGAGTTCAATCCCTGGTTCCGCAAAACAAAAAAATCATTGAAAACTAAGATGCCATATCTATGTGTGCCAAATCCCCCAAGATGAATATTAAGAAAGAAAGAGAAAGAAAAATAAAAGGGAACCTAGGTGTGGTGCTGCCTGCCTATAATCCCAGCACTCAGAAGGCTGAGGCAAGAAGATCCTTGTGAGTTCAAGGCCAGACCAGGCATCACTGAGAACCAGTTTCAAGGAAAAAAAAAAAAAAAAGGGAGGGTGGCCCTGGAGGATGCAGCTCCGCTGCAGAGCCCTTTCCTAGCGTACACCAAGTTCCACATTCCGTGCCCAGCATGAAAAAAACATGAAAGAAAAGAAAAAGTCGGCTGCAGGAGCTTCTGAATAGTTAAGCCCAGCCTGGTGGACAGTCACCTTTCCAGTTCTGCACAGGGAGCTGCAGAGACCTCAGGCCCACTGCCTCTGGCCCTGCTTCCTTTCCTTCCTTGTCTCAAGGTAGGAGGTAGGAGGAGAGCAGAACAAAAGCCAGGAAGCCAGGTCCCCTCTCCAGTGCCTGACTCCTTGCCACGGCTTCAGCAGTTCCCAGCCCCAGCCTCCTCACCAGCAGCTGGAAGAGCCAGCTTGTGTGGCCAGTTCTCTGGCTCTGGCTCTGGCTCTGTCTCCGTCTCTATCTCTATCCCTCTCTTCCTCTGTCTGTCTGTCTGTCTGTCTGTCTGTCTGCCTGTCTGTCTCTTTATCTCTCTCATTCTCTGTCTCTTTGCCCGCCCCCCACCCCCCATGAGAACCACTGGGGCGCCCTGCAGACCTGCTCCCTTGGGAGCAGAAACCCTACCCTCAGCTCCTTTCTGCCCTGCTTGTCTAGAGCAGGTCTCATCTTGGGGAAGTTAGAGGTTTCATTTTGTCACTTGGAAGCTGCCCCAGCCAGGAGGGGAACCCGAGCGGACTTGAAGCCAGGCCCTTAAATGGATTGGATTCCCGCGGACGCCATTAGCCTGGGCTGCAGCTTGGCAGAGAGGAAACGCTTCCTCCCAGCCCACCCCCACCCCCACACGCTACAGCCCGGTCTTGGACGGCCGGCTGCCCAGTAAGGCACTGTATTGAGTTTCCAATTATGATTACTCTCCCTTTTATTAGCAGAGCTTTTTGCTGTCTCTGGACACTGGCAAACATGGTGAGCATTGTAAGTCATCTTATTTGATCTCGTTATTCACTACTGCCACAAGTTTTCAGTGAAGACCTACTATGTGCTAGGCTCTATTTCAATCTCCAACCAGATAGTATATTGGCTCTCATAAACATTGTATTCTATTTGAGAAGACACACAGTGAACGCCCAGGCAAACATGTCTAGGTCATGAGGCAATAAGGGCTATGAAAAATAGGATGGAGAGCCAGGTATGGTACACACCTGTAATCCCAGCCCTGGTCAGCTGAGGTTGAGGATTAGCATGAGTTTGATGCCAACTTGGGCTTCATAGTGAGTTCAAGCCTAGTCTGAACTACACAGCAAGACTATGTCTCAAAAAAAAAAAAAAAGCAGGGAAAGGAGATGTAAAAGGATTTGAGGAATTTGAAGGGGTACTGGTTGAGGGGTTCTATCCCATGTGTTCCACACTGGCCCCACCCCTGGGGCATACTAAGACTGAGCCTAGTGGTACATGCCTGTAATCCCAGCACTTGGGAGGTTGAAAACAGGAGAATCACTGCGAGTCTGATCTACATAGTGAGACCCTATAAACCCTGTGCTAAATACAAGGGACGGAAAAAAAAAAAAAAAGGATTTGAGCGAGACAATGACATTTGAGGCTGGTGAGATAGCTCAGCAATTTAAAGCACCTGCTTAGGCAAGCTTAAGTATCCACAGGGACCACAGTTTGATCCCCGGCACCACATGCTGCGCCAGCCTCATCCCCAGGACAGGCTGAGCAGAACATAACATAAATAAGGTTAAAAAAAAAAAAAAAAACTTAATAAAAAAAAAAAAGATGACAGCTGCAGTCAGTCAAGCCGACTGGGTTCCCTGCTAGCGGGTGCCCAGTGTGCAGTGGCTGTACACAGTCACCTCCTTGGTCTTGTATGTAGCCTGTTGCTTGTATAGGCTGCCTTAAGGGACCTTGGACATGCTCCTCCTGGTGCATGTTCTGTGCATCTGACCTCTTGCCATCCCCAAACCAGGCTCCAGACTGGCATGTGGGGTGCCTTTGGGAAGCCCCAGGGCACAGTGGCAAGGGTTCGCATTGGACAGGTCATCATGTCTATCCGCATCAAGCTGCAGAACAAGGAACGTGTGATTGAGGCCCTACATAGGGCCAAGTTTAAGTTCCCTGGTCATCAGCAGATCCACATCTCCAAAAAGTGGGGCTTCACCAAGTTCAATGCAGACAAATTTGAAGACCTGGTGGCTGAGAATTGCTTTATCCCTGATGGCTGCGGGGTGAAATACATCCCGAATCGCGGTCCCCTGGACAAGTGGCAAGCCCTGCACTCCTGAAGGCTTCCACTGTGCCACCCCCCCCCAACAAATTCATGAATAAATGCTCTCTGCTTTAAAAAAAAGAAAAAACGATGACATTTATTAAAGGCCTGCAGAGGACACGGATGGTGTTCAGATAAGTAGTGCTCTGGGCAAAGGAGAGAGCAAGCTCAAAGGCACCACAGCAGAGATTTCTTGGTGTTCTGGAGAAAGATTCAAGATGCATGAGAGGGATTCAGGTCTATAGAGCCTGGTGACCAGTCCGCTCAGACCTCCTGCCATCTCAGGGGTCCTCGTCCCCCTACTCTGCTTCCTGAACACTGGAGAGTAGTGGAAGGTTAGCAAAACCTCTTCCTCTGGATGGCATGAATTACCCTCTAAAGAATAAGTCACTCTGTGGCCAAAAGAAAAGCAACATTTAGGGCCGATGAGATGGCTCTGCAGTCTCAAGCGCTTGCTTAGGCAAGCTTAGGCAACTGCAGGGACCTTGGTTCGATCCCTGGCACCACATGCTGCCCCAGCCCCAGGTCAGGCTGAGCTGGCCATAATATTAAATAAATAAAAACAAAACAGAGAAGAGCCGGGCGTGGTGGCACACGCCTGTAATCCCAGCACTCAGGAGGCTGAGGCAGGAGGATCTGTGCGAGTTCGAGACCAGCCTGGGCTACAAAAGTGAGCTCAAGGCCAGCCTAAACTGCATAGTGAGATCCTATCTCAAAAAGACAAAGGGCCACGGAGATAGCTCGGTGGAAAAAGTGCTTGCCTGGTAAGCACAAGGTCCTGAGTTCAATCCCTGGTACTGGGGAAAAAAAAACAGAATTTTAAAAAGAAAGAAAAGCAACATTTAGAGAGATATCCATGATCATATTATCTATTAAGGAAAAACAAAATTAAAATTACTGCTATGATTTGAATAACTCTAATTGGCATGATGATGACATTTAATCCTGGGGCTGGGCCTATGGCTCAGTAGGGGAGGGTTTGTCTAGCACGCTTGAGGCCATGGGTTTCATCCTTAATCCCCATTGTGAAGTATTAGAAGGTGGGACCTGGCAGACGCTTTTAAGAGGCAGATTAGTCTCCAGGATGCTGGTGGATTACTGGGTTGTCTGGAGAGTGGCTCTGTTATGAAGGCCAGGGAGGCTCTGTCTTCCGGGTGTGTATTCCTCTCCTCTTGTGAGGCCCCATGTCACCTGAAGACCCCACGGCCTCCTCACCAGCAAGAAGACATTCCCCAGCAACAGCCCCTCACCCTTGCACTGGCCAGTCTCCAGAACTCTGAGCTTAAGTAAATTTCTACGCTTTATAAATAAATGATCCTGTGCCAGGATTAGCGGCGCATGCCTGTGATGCCAGGTACTCAGGAGCCCAAGGCACAGTGATCACAACTTCAAGGCCAACAAGGAGCTCCAGGAGTCTCTTTCTCAAAATAAAGTCAAAAGGACTAGAAATGTAGCTCAGTGATAGAGTCTTCATTTTATCTACATCCGGGAGTTTTGCAAGATGCTGAATTTAGGCCACATGAGGTGATGCACATCTGTAATACTAGCACTCACAAGGCAGAGGCAGCAGGATCACTGTGACTTGAAGACCAGCCTGGACTACACTGCAAGAGTCTGTCTCAACCCCCTCCCCCCTAAAAAATGGGAATTCCTGTCAGGCATGGGAAATGGCAATTCAATCCCCACCTCCACCATTAAGGAAGCCTGAGCCAGCAAAACAAACAAACAACAACAAAAAAAAAACCTTCCTAAGGGGCCAGGGAGATAGATTGGTAGAGTGAGTGCCTACCTGGCAAGCACAGGGTTCAGAGTTCAATTGCTGGTACTGCAAAAAAAAAAAGGTTGAACTGAAAAGTAATAGATTAGTGCCGGGTGTGGTGGTACACACCTGTAATACCAGCACTCGGGAGGCTGAGGCAGGAGGATCAGTGTGAGTTCAAGACCAGCCTGGGCTACAAAGTGAGCTCAAGCCCTGCCTGAAATGCATAGAGAGACCCTGTCTCAAAAAGACAATAAATAAATAAATAAAACAGGACAGCGGGGCATAGTGGGTCACATCTGTAATCCCATCACTCAGGAGGCTGAGGCAGGAGGATTGCTGTGAGTTTGAGACCAGTATGGGCTACAGTGAGCTCAAGACCAGCATGAACTTTATAGCCAAACCCTGTCCAAAAAACAAAGCAGCAGGGGCTGGAGAAATAGCTTAGTAGCACAAGTGCCAGCCTGGCAAGTGTAAGGCCATGAGTTCGAACCTCAGTCCCGCAGGGAGAAAAAAAAGTAGCAGCACAGCACTGAAGCAATGGTGCGGATATTGCTGGCTGCTTTTATCCAAATTTTACAGTGAGAATCAGAAATAAAAAGAATAGAAAGATTTTTAGACCAGCCTGGCTACAAAGTGAGCTCAAGGCCAGCCTGAAATGCATAGGGAGACCCTGTCTCAAAAAGACTAAATAAGTAGATAAATAAATAAATAAATAAATAAAGCACCAGAGCCAGCTGACCGTGGGCTGGATTGTCTGGAAGTGCAAGCTGAAGTGAATTTTTCTGCACTTAAACTATTTATTCTCAGGCACTGGGGCATAGTAATGAAAACCTGACTACCCTATCTAGCAGGCACAAGAGCCTGAGTTTATTCCCC
Source organism: Myocastor coypus (assembly GCA_004027025.1). NCBI lineage: Eukaryota > Metazoa > Chordata > Mammalia > Rodentia > Myocastoridae > Myocastor > Myocastor coypus. Next base: position 18,064 of record PVJA010030082.1, read on the forward strand.
AGTATGGACAAAAAAAAAAAAAAAAAAAAGGCTGGAGTCAGGTATTCAGTGATGGCTACAGATGGCAAACTGCTAAAGACATATCAGCAATCCTTAGAAGACAGACCCAGTGTTTGCAGGCTGTGTCCAACATGGCAACACCTACATTGATTTCCGTATTTGAGAAGCCTCTCCAGGAGAGATAGGTGACAAGTTTAGGGTTACACAGTGTCTTAGTTACTTTGTACTCGTTGCTGGGACTAATACCCTACACTCAAAATGAAGGAAGGAAAAGTTTGTTTAGTTCACAGATACTGGAGGTTTCAGTCCATATTCGGCTGGCCCAAGGCTGAGTGGAACAGGGCAGAGAGCATCCAGTTCATGGCAGCAGAATAGCAACGATCAAGACAGAGGCAACCAACCAACCAGGGGAGCAGAGAGCAACAGCACAAGTCTGTCTTTCTGTCCCTCTTTTTAAATTACATCAGGCTTTCTGCCTTAGCCTATCTGCCTCAGGCCACACCCAGTCTCAGTAGTACTCAGACCATAATCCCAACAGTACTAAAACACTTAACCCCGGTGGATCATCATTCAACTCTCAAACTCTAGAAGTCCCCACCCCATCATTGCATGAGGTTTTGGGGAGACAGCTAGACATAAACCATAACACCTAGCTAGGGACTTGACCTCAGGCCTATTATATATTATGGTCGGCTCAGCCTGCCCTGGGGGTGGGGCTGGTGCAGGATGCAGTGCCTGGGATTGAGCCCCAGTCCCTGTGGTTGCCTAAGCTGTCTAAGCAGGCGCTTTGGACCACTGACCCATCTTGGCAGCCCAGGCCTACTTCTTGCTTATTTCCCTGCAAACCACAAGCTCTATGAGACCAGGCCCACATTTCTCTTCACTTCTTCCTGGCTACCATATACCAGCCCATCTGTGCTGAAGGTGGTGCTTAAAAATGGTGACAAAGATGGGAGGGTAGCTCAATGGTAGGGTGCTTTTATGCACCAAGCCCTGGGTTTAAACCCTAGCATCACACAGAAGGGGAAACAAAAAAAGGTTGACTAAATAGGGCCAGCCAGATAGTTCAGCGGATTAAAGTGCCTGCTTAGGCAGATGTAGGGACTGGATTTGATCCCTGGTATGCTGTGCAGGCCCCGCCCCCAGAGACACACTGAGATGGTGACTGAGACTGGACGTGGCAGTGCACACTTGTAATCCCAGTGCATGGGAGGCTAAAAACAGGAGGATCACTACAAGTCCGATCTGTGTAAGGAGACCCTGTAGACCCTGCACTAAATACATTTCAAAAAGTTGACTAAATGATTGATGATCTCTATCTACGAAGCCTGCTATGGCTCTAATATATCATATTGCTTTCCTATCAAAATATTATATACCCAGTCATAGGAATATTTTGCTGTCATTCAAAATTATAATTCCCAGCTGGGCATGGTGGCACTGATGTGCTGTACCAGGTGAGTTCCACTCAGGGCCAGCACTCCTCTGTCAACCTCCATCCTCACCACAAACCACCCCAGATCCAACATCCCAGCCAGGACTAAAGTATCTGCCTGGAGTCTCAGCTGTCATCACTATCATAAGCGCTCCTGTTCTTCATGCCTCTATTATATTAGAGAACTAACTGAGCACTTAGTAGGTGACTACTGCATGCACTGCACAGACCATCTCATTTCATAACTACACCCAAGCTGAAGATCATGACTGCCTTCATAATGCAGAAGAGGAAGCCAGGCTTAGAGGGATTCAACCGCTTGTTGTCAGAGTGAAGTCCCTGGGAAGTAAGCAGCAGGGATGGGACTCAAATCCAAGTCAATTCTGACTCCAGATGGTGCCCTCGGCTGCCCCCACCCCACCGCAGCTGCCATGCTGTGCATCCAGCAGACTCCGCCATGGCTGCACTGCCATTTGACCTGAGATCATCTTACGGAATGTGACGTTCACCCTAGAGAAACATGTTCTGCCCCAGAGCTGGGGCCCTAGCTCCAACCAGGTGACTATTCCTACTGCCTCTGGATAGATGCAGGGGCAGCTAGCCAAAGCCCCAGGAGAATCTCAGGGGGCTTCATTCTCTGGCTGCTGCCCTGCAACATTTGAGCAAAATATGCCAATCCCTTCATGAACTCTGTTGTAAGTAAGGACGTTTCTTCTCCATCCCTGGAAGCTCACGGTTCATTTGCTTGGTACTTCAAGACCTGTACAGTCAGTCCTTTAGATTGCAGCCAGGCAGTAGAGGGGGCGTGGAGCTATTTCAAATTCCATGGCCAAATGTATTTTTTCAAAGCTGACAAGTGCCCTTCGTGCTTCAAAAGAATAGATGAGCTCCCCCGCTCAGAGCTTCGCAGCCTGCGGAGCCCCCGAGAGCCAGTGCAGTGCCAGAACCAGGAAAAGCAGTGGCCTGGGGTTTTCCCAGCTTCAGCCCGCATCCCCAGCTGTTCACCTCACTCCCTTGCCATCAGCTTGTGCGAGGCACAGCAACTCTGGCTCTTCGTTTCCTGCATGAAATAGTTGCTGACCTCCTCATACAGAGCCAGGCTCCCTATTGTTATTGTTCTTTTTCTTATGTATGTAGTATAGGGTCTACAGCAGTGGTTCTCAACCTTTCTAATGCCGTGACCCCACAATACAGTTCCTCATGTTGCAGTGACCCCCAAACCAAAAAATAATTTTGGTGGCTACTTCAAAACTGTAATTTCACTACAGTTATGATTCGGAATGTAAATACCTGATATGCATTATGTATTCGTTTGACTCTTGCTGGGGTTGAGACCACAGGTTGAGAACCACTGGTCTATAGCGACTTACTACACAGATTGGACTTGTAGTGATCCTCCTGTTTTCAGCCTCCCAAGCACTGGGATTATAGGCATGTGCCACCACGTTCAGTCTCAGTCTAGTCTCAGTCTCAGTCACTGTCTCAGCATGCCCCCGGGGTGGGGCCAGCACAGCACACCGGAGATTGAACCCCAGTTGCTATGCCTGCCTAAGCAGGCACTTTAGTCCAGTGAGCTATCTGGCTGACCCTCTATTGGCTTTGTTTGTTTGTTTGTTTGGGGGGGGGTTGTTATTATTGTTTGTTTGTTTTTCTTTGTTGTGTTTCTACCAAGAATCCAGCTCAGGACCTTGCCCTTCCTATTGCCAGGGCTGTACAGTACTTGCATCAGGACTGCCGGTCTGTGTGCAGAACACCGTGAGCCACAGCACTAAGCCCTGCCAGGCCTGATGACACAGCAGGAACAACCTGTGGCAGAGGAGGATGGCCGTGTGTGAGCAAACCGCAGCCATGGCCGGAGGCCTGAGAGTGTAACACAGTACTCTATCTGCTTTTCTTGTCTGATGTGCTTCTTAGTTTCATTTTGTTTGGTTTTTGCTTGTTGCAGGACTGTAGATTGAACCTAGGGCCTGGATGCTAAGCAAGTTTTCTACCACTGAGCTACACCCTGAGCTCTGCCTCTTAATTTCCAGGCAAGGCTCCAGGAGTCTCTTTTACCCCTGAAGCTGATGTGGGGTCTTCTTGCACCCCAGTTGGCCAGTAAGACTCCTAGCAGGGAGCAGCATGTCCCAACCCATGCCCTGCCTCTTGCTGACCATGTTAACCTCTCATACCATTTTCCTGGTAGAGCATGCTAGGAAAGGCCCTATTCCAGTGCCCAGACAGAGGGAGGATGACAAGGACAAAGAAGGTGAAAGGGGACAGAGTACCAATTCCTGCTGATCAGAAACCAGCCCTGCAAGAATCAGCAGGAAGAGGATATTTACACAACCTGTAGGTGCCCCTACAGACAGCTCCTTTTTGGCACGGAAAAAAAACTGTAAATTTACACAATGGAAAAGCCAGGCCTTCCTTAACCAGGTGATCAAAATTAATGTCATCCTCTTCAGGCAGACAGACTTGGGCACTCCCGGAAGCAACACCCCAGAAATACACAGTATCGTTTGCCATAGTTGCGGAGCCAAGAGCTCACAGCCGCACCCGATCCTGAGGGGACAGCAGATGTACCCAAAGCAAGGATGGTCCCTACAACAACTGCCCCATGTTCTTCTAAGGTTCAATGTCAAAGAAAGGCCGGGCTGGACCTGGTGAGATAGCTCAGCGGGATAAAGCAACTGCTTAGGCAAGCTTAGGCAAGTGCAGGGACCGTGGTTCCATCCCCAGCACTACATGCCATGCCAGCCCTGCCTCCAGGGTGCACTGAACCAGCTTCAGATTCCAGGTGTAGTAGCACGTGCCTGTAATGCCTGCACTGGGGAGGCTGAAAACAGGAGGATCATTATGAATCTGAGTTGCATTAGGGAGACCCTGTAACAACCAAAACCATAGAAAGAAAGAAAGAGAGAGAGAGAGAGAGAGAGAGAGAGAGAGAGAGAGAGAGAGAGAGAGAGAGAGAGAGAGAGAGAGAAGGAAGGAAAGAAAGAAGGAAAGAAAGAAAGAAAGAAAAAGAAAGGCAGAGTGGTTGTTCCAGATTAAAGGACAGTAAAGGAGCAGGACAACTAGATGTCATATGTGACCTCAGACCCTATACTAGAGGGGAAAGTATCATATAAGAATGAGTCCAGGCCAGCCTCAACTGCATAGCAAGACCCTATCTCCAAAAACCAAAACCAAAACAGCAACAAAAGGCCTAGTATTTACAATCTTTTCTCAAGTGACTCAGAAGAAAGCAAATAATTATATATGTGCATGTATACCTACTTACATAGCTCTCTTTATTTTTTTTTTTCTATGACTAGGGGCAAAAAAATAGCAAAACAGAAAAATTTTTTTCTGTTTTCCAAACAGAATGCTTGGATGCGTTTAAGCTATTTCAAATTGAAATAAACACTGTGGAGGTTCAGAGGCAGAAAAAATGCTGAAATCCCAACTAATACCCAGGGATGGGCCTCTCCAGCCCCTCTAAGTAAGAAGACAGAACTCACCCTAGAAGGTCTCTCTCTTTTTTTTTTTTTTTAAGAATTTTTTATTTTATTTATTTATTTATTTATTCTTGTTTCAGAACCTTTGTTTATTCACTCATTTTTATGGCTGGCTCAGCCCGCCCCGAGTGCAGGGGATTGAACCGCAGTCCCTGAAGCTGCCCAAGCTTTCCCAAGCAAGGGCTTTAGACTACTGAGCCATCCCGCCGGGCCCAGGAGGTCTCTCTTTTTAAGGACTTGTGAATTGGCCGGTTTTCCTTTGTTGTTGTTGCTGCTGTTTTTGGTATTTAGGACAGGCTCTACAGGGTCTCAGTAGATGGGACTCAAAGTGATCCTTCTGTTTCAGTCTCCCAAGTGCTGGGCTTACAAGTGCTCCACCACATCCAATCTCAATCTTGGTCTCCATCTTACTGTGCCCTGGGGGCGGGGCAGACACAACGGGGATTGAACCCTGGACCCTGCATCTACCTAAGCAGGTACTTTCATCCACTGAGCTATCTGGCCAGCCCTTTCCTTTTGCATTTTAATAGCTCTGGACACTCCAGCCCTCTCCCCTCAGCCTCCCTGGTATCAGAGCTGAACCAGGAGAAGGCTGAGGAGAATCCAGACACTCACCACTGCCTCTTTGCAAAGAACAAGGGCTTTGAAGGTGCAGAACAGAGGCTGGGAATCACAGCTCCACCTTTTCTAAATCCTGAGTCCTGGACACTGCTGCCTTCTCTGGGACTGCAGGGCCACAGCTGCCTCTGTTGCTTGCCACCTGCCAGGGGTGTTTGAAGACACCCACCCATCATTTTCTTTGAACATGCGGTACCAGTGATTGAGGCTTTATAGACCAAGCAAAACATACAGTGGTTGGGGCCAGCAAGATGGTTCAGTGGTCTAAAGCGCCTGCTTAGGCAAGCTTAGGCAACCACAGGGACCGAGGTTTGATCCCCAGCACCAAATGCTGCACCAGCCCCACCCACAGGGCAGGCTGAGCTGGGCATAATATATTTAAATATATTTAAATATATTTAAATATATATATATATATATATATATATATATATATATATATATATACACACACAGTGGTAATGGACCTGAATTCTAGGTTCAGGCTGCTGGCCAAGTCCAGCTACAGAGATCTCGAGCAGCTCTTCACCTTCAGGAGCCTCAGTCTCCTCCTCCGGAAGTGGGGACAACACACTACCTCACTGTTGCTTGAAAATATGGGTTGGGATGCCCCACCAAAAGAGCTGGCATGTGCTAAATACTCAACAATGGTTGGTTAGTGTTCATATTAATCACAGGCCCTGTCCTCTCCAAGTTTGCCCCCCTGATCAAGAAAACTACAGCGAGGCATGGTGGTGCACACCTGTAATCCCAACACTCAGAAGGGAGGCTGAGGCAAGAGGGTCACCAGAAGTTCAAGGCCATCATCCTGTGAGAATGTAGTGAGGCCCTTTCCCCACCCCCCCACCGAAAAAAAAAACCCTCAAAATTATAATACAATAAAATGAAAAAGAAAAGCAAGATGACTGCAGGACTGGGGGAAATATACAGAGTTCCCAAGGCTGCATAAAACCCAGCCAGGGCAGCCATTTAAGGTGGAAGTGGGAGTCAGGGAAGGTTTGTCAGGGGCAGGATGTTTAACAAGGCCATAAACAAATGCCTGGATGTGCCAGGCACTGTTCCAGGCCCTGTGAATACCAGAGTGAACAAAACAGCCTCAGTCTTCACAGAACTCTCTTGCTAGCAGGATGTCGGGTCTTCACACAAACATGGCAGCTAGTGGTAAGTGCTAAAATGAAAAACTATCCGGGGGACGGGGTAGCATATGTATCTACTTGGGAGTACAGCCGCCCCTGCATTTGCACCTAGGTTTTGATCTTGATTTGAAAGAGACTCCATGGCCCAGCAGGATGGCTCATTGGTCTAAAGTGCCTGCCTGCTTAGGAAAGCTTAGGCGGCTGCAGGGAATGCGGTTCGATCCCCAACACCACATGCTGTGCCAGCCCTGCCTTCAGGGGTGGCTGAGCCGGTCATAAAAATAAACAAACAAACAAACAAACAAAAAGTTCTGAAACAAGAAAAAAAAGAAAGAAAGAGACCCCAGCTGCCCCCATGCTACTGAAGGCTGCTACACCTGTACCAGCTCCTGCAGGTGCTAAAACTGCAAACACCCCTTCCACAGAGTACTAGCTCGCTGAGGTGGTGCATACCTGTAATCCCAGAACTCGGGAGGGCAGGAGGATCGTTGTGAGTTTAAGACCAGCCTGGGCTATATAGTGAGCTCAAGGCCTGCCTGAACTGCATAGCCCAGGATGGTCTTGAGCTCACAACAATCCCCCTGTCTCAGCCTCCCAGGTACTGGTATTACAGGCATGTGCCACTACATCTGGTTTACCAAGTTTCTTTTTTTTTTTTTTTTTTTGGTGCCAAGGACCGAACCCAGGGCTTCAAGCTTGCTAGGCAAACGTTCTACCGCTGAGCTGAATCCCCAGCCCCCCAAGTTTCTTTTTCTATGAGCTAAATGCAAAATAAAATTGGTGACTCAAAGAACAAAGAAAGAAAATGTAGGAGCCAGGGAGATAGTTCAGTGGAATAAGTGCTTGTCTAGCAAATGCAAGGTTCTGAGTTTGATCACTGGTACTGAAAAAAAAAAAAAAAAAAAAAAAAAGTAGCACTGGGTCAGCTAAACAGCTCAGCAGATTAAAGCACCTGCAAGCAGGCACAGGGACCAGGGGTTTGATCCCCAGGCCTGCCATGCCAGCTCTGCCCCCAGTGCCCACTGAGACAGCAATTGAGATTGGGCGTGGTGTCATGCGCCTGTAATCCCAGCTCTTGGGAGGCTGTAGACAGTCGGATCACTAGGAGTCTGATCTAGTAGTGAGACCCTGAACACCTTGTAGACTCTTAAAAAAAAAAAAAAAAAAAAAGGTGGCATAGCTAGATCTCTTCACTAGGGAAGCCCAAGGATTATGAGAGTGATCCTTCATAGGACTGACCAGAAAGGGCTTCCTGGAGGAGGACCCATTTGCCTGGAGTGGTACTAGGTAAGAGGAGATTAGCAGGGTAGCCGGGGGG
>PVJA010030083.1:0-26118 GCA_004027025.1 Myocastor coypus
TAATTAAACTAAAAAAAAAAAAAAAAAAGTTCTGACTAGTCTCTCATAATTATAAAATTTAAAAAGTCACCATAATTAGGCTTGATAAAAATATATTTGAGTGCACTCTTATTTTATGAAGATGTCTGTGTGTCCTCTATGTACTTGTTTGTTTTCATGTCATTCTGTAAACAGCTGTTCCTTTTTTATTTGAGCTCTAAAATACAGACTTAAAAGCATGCTTTCTCCTGGGTTACCAGCTGGTCTAGGTAATATCAAAATTAATTTATAATTAAATAACCATTAAAATGGAAAAAGATTGTCATTGGACAGGACTCTCAATTGACGAATAGAGGGTGGCCAACCTTTGTTCCTCAGTGGAGAGCCCCCAATAATCTCCTTAAAAGACACACCCAAGCCGGGCGTGGTGGCGCATGCCTGTAATCCCAGCACTTGGGAGGCTGAGGCAGAAGGATCGGTGAGAGTTCGAGACCAGCCTGGGCTACAAAGCTGAGCTCAAGGCCAGCCTGAACTGTACAGTGAGACCCTGTCTCAAAAAGACAAAAAAAAGACACACCCAATAATTTGATCATTGTTTAAAAGACAAAGTTTTCTCAAAAATAAAATAAGGTTTTCTCACAAATGATGCTTAATATGTTAAACATATTCATGCACTCCAAAATACTATATACTACAATATAAATTTTCTTTCAGATTTAAATGTGCCTTTCTCTTATGCTCCAGGTATTTATAATAAGAGGTCCTTCTCAAGCCAACATGAGGTCATCAGCCAAATAATAATTTTCTAACTCAATTTTATGTGATGTATTTCCTATGTATGTGACATTATATTTAGAGATACAGGTTCCTGTCAAGTCAACATGAGGTTATCAGCCAAGCAATAATTTTCTATCTAAAATGTATGTAATATATACCCTGTGTACACTTAGAGATGCTAAACAAAATGGGGACTTTATGTGACTGTTAAGCTACACTGCTATGTATAACTATTGTCCATTAACCTTCTACAGGGATTTAACTGCTAAAATGTCCATGGCTGATAAATAATAGTTCTCTGGTTATACTGTATTTCAAAGTACTTGATACTAAGATAAAGTTCTAATAATCAGGGGTATGACTCCAAACTAAACATATTAATATAGATACAGATTCCTCCCCCAAAATTGTTATTAATTCCTATTTTATATCTCTATTTGTTCCTGACATTCATGCCAAGCTAAAAAGACAAATCTCGGCCCTCAAATTCCACAGGAAAACTTACTTAATCTAACTTTCTGTGTCTTCAGTAATAGAGACCAAAATTAACTGTATATACTGCCAACTTTTGGCTGCGACACTCAGGACTCCTATAAAAGCAGGGCCTTGACAAGGTAACACTGAGCCTAAACAATGCTGCCACCCAAGCCAAGTGCAATGAAGAAGGACTTATAGTCATCTCTTGGACATCTACAAGCTTGAGGGTCACTGGAAATGTGAATGCCCTGTCTGCCAGAGAGCGGGTAAGTCATCCAGTTCCCTGCCCTCACAAAAAATCTTGCTATGGCCAGATCCATATACTTGACCTGCCTGGTCTTGCTGCTGAAGAGCAACAACAGAGCTTGGTTTCTATGGCCTACATTGAGGCACCTTTGTCAAGAGTCCCGAGTCTCGCTAGACATCTCAGGTAAAAAAAACTCTTTTCTTGCTGACACAGAGACCACATACAGTGTTATTCCTGAGTTCTAAAGTCATCATATTAGCTCTAGAGTCTCCATAGTGGGTATTGATGGCCGACCTACAGGACCCCTTGAGACAGGCCCTTTCCTTGCTGATGTCAGACACTGTTCTTTACTCTTAATTTCCTTGTCATTCCAACATGTCCTATACCTCTCATGGGGAGAGACCTCCTCCAAAAACTCCACTTCTCTTTTACCTCTCTCTACCCCCACAACATACATCCTACAAACCCAACCTCAATGGACAGCCAGCTCCTCCCTTCTTCTTCCCTTGTTGACCATGTACTCTGAGACACTTCCAGTCCCACTTGTGCCACACATGCTATTCATAGGCTAGTGTACCTCAAAGATCCTACAACATTTCTCTATTTTCTCCAATACCTGGTAGCCTCCAAACAAAAAAGACCCAAGCCCATCATTCTTTGCCTCCTTATCAATAGTTTTCTTAACACTGTCCACTCACTATATAATACCGTCATTCTTTCTGTACTCAAACCCAATGACTCTTACTATTTAGTTCAAGACCTCAAAAACCCTATACTATGCCCTCTCATACCCCTCCTTCCACTGCTCACTTTACTGTCCTATACCTTAAAGATGCCTTCTTCACCATTCCTTTGCACTCAGATTGCCAGGACCCTTTTTGCCTTCTCATGGACTGATCCAGACACTCCAATCTCAGCAGCTTACATAAATAGTCCTACCTCAAGGGTTCAGAGATAGTCCTCACTTCTTTAGCCAAGCCCCTGCTGCTGACTTCGAGACCCTTGATCTCTAGCCCAGCCACTTCTTCAGTATATCAGTGACCTCCTCCTTTACTACCCCTCTCATGCCCTGGCCCTAAAACACACAGCTACTCTTCTCAATTTTCTGTCAGAATGAGGTTACAGGGTATCTCCAAAGCTTAGATAGCTTCATCAAAAGCCAAATATCTAAGACTCACCCTCACTCCCACTACTCATACAGTCACTGCTGACCACAAAGCCCTTCTGTACCCACCACAAAATAACAGATTTTATCTTTCCTTTGTCTGGCTAATTTCTGCTTCTGGGTTTCCAAATTGCTTCTCTAGCACAGCCTCTCTATAAAACATCAAAATGTTCCTTGTTAAGATCACTTGACCTATACATTACTCCTTTTACAAGCTGCAATAGGCCCTCCTAAGCACCCCAGCTCTCTCTTTGCCCAGCCCAACTCAGCCTTTTACCTACCCTATACACTTCTTTTCAGGGTCACACTACAGTAAACATTTTACAACCTAAAGGGGACCATATTTTCAGGCAGAAGCCTACCTTTCTAAATAGCTATAGACAACGTAGTTGGCAGATAGACTCCATGTCTCCATACCCAGCAGCTGCCACACTATATAACAAATACACTTAATGTTCATAGTGGATCCTTCTATTACTGTTTCTACCTATAGCCCTCTTAATCCCACCACCTTCTATACCTCCTATGAGACCCCTCAGTACAATTGTGTCAAGGTCCTACAGATGACCCTGACTCCCTTTCCTCACATTGATATAAAAAAACAAAGATAAATACTCCTGCTTAACGTAGTCATAATAAAATGACACAGATTATAGACCCCTTTTGCTTCCCTCCCTGTGTCCTTTAATCATGATGACATGTACTCATAACATGATGTCTTTTTAAACTTTTCAAGGTTTCTTCAATTTCTGATGCAAGCAGTCACTAATGATAAACTTCTGGTCCTAGCTGAGACACCTGGCACTAACCTCTACATGGACATGAACTGTCATCCTGTCAACTCCCCTCACCCCCAAGATGATGCCCCAGTTCAGCAGGAACCAGTCTAAGAGACACGGCGCCCCTTATATAACAACCAAAAGATGGGAATGATAGGTTCTGGCCCTAGTATGAATTGCTGAATCATTATGGTGGTCATCTAATATGGCTGAAGCCCTTAAAACAGCAGCTTATCTTCCCAAAGACCACCTCCCCCTTCTTCTCCAACTCAGCCCAAGGTACAGTTTCCTTCCACTTGTCCTGCTACCTCCGGGAAGGCCCCAATCAGCTCCTCAGGTAAATCTAAGCATCCTCCTCAAATCCCACCCCTGGTAAAAGGTCATAAAAGCCTCAGCCTCCCTTTGTTCCAATTCAGAGAATTCCTTATCTTCCCCGAATTCTCTCCATGTCCTCCAGGAGAATAAAGCCCTTTTCCCTTTTCCTTCTGCCTGTTTCTCAGCTGCGACACCGCAAAAAACCTATCAACTTGTACCAAGTGTGAGTTTGAAAATATTCTTATACTTCCAAGAGTTACCCTGGGATTCAGAGAACTAGGATAATTATGATGCTTATCAACATATTACTTATAAGTGACCTTGGAATTGTAAAGAATCTTGTTGTCCTTAGATTGTCAGTGTCTCCTCAGGGGTTTCAATCATGTGAGGAATTGATGAAAAAGACAATTTCCTAATTTTTTTTTTTTTTTTTTTTTTTTTTTTTTTTTTTTTTTTTTTTTTTTTTTTTTTTTTTTTTTTTTTTTTTTTTTGCGGGACCGGGGTTCAAACTCACGACCTTGCACTTGCCCAGCAGGCACTTGTGCCTCGGAGCTATCTCCCCAGCTCCCACAATTTCCTAATTTAAACCAGGTTCCAGCCCAAGGCAGAAGAGTCTTAGAGAACTTTTCCCCATTCCCACTGTGTCCTGGAGCTCGATGGCCAGACATCAGAAGAGTCATGCACAATGTGTAACCATAAGATATCACTGTGTTCTGGGCATGGCTTTGGCTCTAAGACTTCAAAAATGATTTAAAAATGTACTGCACACTGAAGTCTTCCTTTACTTAATAGGCAACACTGCTATTTTGGGCTCTGCCTTTGTCCCTCAGACCCACTAATTCTAATACCCACATAGCAGGAGTAGAGGTTGGTGTCATTCTTGCAAATGGCTAAGGCAACTGCTTAATAAATCGAGTATCAGTTGGTTAAAAAAAATAAACATTTAATGAGGCAGTTGCCTGGGGCCTTCCAGCTTTCTGATGTCTGCACAAAGGGCTTGGATCTTGATTTCCTACCCCTCTTGCAGAGAGGGCTGCTGGGCTCTTGTGTGCTGACAGCCAGCTTCTTGGCTGCAAGTTCCCTGCGGGACTCTTGGTCTTTGTTAGGATTCTGTTTGTGACAGGGAAGGAAGTTTAAGGACCTGGAAGATGGGGAGGGGATGGAAGGTCTGTGCTTCCAAGAAGGAGGGTGAGATGGCCCTCAGCTGGTGCTGGTGCTGGTCAGGAGGGGAGAAGGACTTGTGTTCCAGATGGATCTGTGGAAATGTAGGTGGCCAGATGCAGGGGAAAGGAGAACATTCCCTTCCAGTTCTGCATAATGGGTCATAGCTGATACCCCATAAGAAAGATGGATAAAAGAAAAACATGCCAAGTGTATTTAGAATATTTAGTTTATATGCAGCAGAGCATTTAGAGTGAAGACTTGCAGACCCAGGGGGAATGTTCTGTTTTTATGTTTAGAGTCAATGAAAGCTGACAACTATGGAGAAATAGGATTAGACAAAAACAGCATGAGCTGGGGCTCAGAGTGTAGCCCAGATAGGTGACTGTATCAGTGAGTATACATAATCCCTGCCTATAGAATTCTCATTGTGATAGGGGAGGGGACAATAAAAGCAGGTCAGCATGCAACCCAGCAACCAGGCCTAGTGCACCCAGTGTGGAAAATTGCTGCAGAACTCCCTACAGAGAGACTAGAGACAAGATCCACCCAGCTGATCCAGGAGCAGAACATCTTGCCAGAGTGGCACAGCAGGTTTGCCTCCGAGGGCTACAACAGGAAGAAGTGGAGCTCAGAGACCAGAACCAAGCCACACCCACCTGGACAACTTTGAACTTGGTAGATCTGGATCTGGTGCTAAGGCAAGAACTCTACCAAAGCTCTAAACCAAAAGTCAGAAGGCAGGGCTATACAAAATGACAAAGAGAAGGAGCAAAATGCATTCTCAGGCCCCAAGTCCACTCAGAACAAATACAGGAGACAATAGCATAGAAGAAATTGGAAATCACACACCTGAAATCTCTGAAATAATAGCATCTGAAGTAAAGAAACAACTGCAGAAAGGCATAGAGGAAATCAGATCAGAAATAATTTCTGAAGTAAGAAAAGAAATAATACCTATAGCTGGGCGTGGTGGCACACGCCTGTAATCCCAGCACGTGGGAGGCTGAGGCAGGAGGATCAGTGCAAGTTCGAGACCAGCCTGGGCTACAAAAGTGAGCTCAAGGCCAGTCTAAACTGCATAGTGAGACCCTGTCTCAAAAAGACAAAAGAAAGAAAGAAAGAATACCTATAATAAAATAAGTACTAAGTATTTCTAAAGACAATGGTAAAAAAGTAGAGAATAGAAAAATGATGGAATCCTTGAATGAGCAATATAGGAAAGTAATTGAATGTATGAAGCAGATTCAAAGTGCTATACAGAAACTTAAAACCTCAATCACAAACTGGCAAAACCATTTCAGTGAAAGTGAAAATAGACTTTCAGACCTTAGACACCATTGCAGCTAGTGAAAAGGTAAGAAAAGATCTCTTAATAACAACTAGGATGCAAGAAAAAATAATTCAACATCTGCAAGATGATGCAAAGATGAGCAACGTAAGACTAATAGGCATCAATGAGAAAGAAGGAGTCTGTACAAGTGATATAAAAAGAATATAGGAAGAAATAACTTCCCAAATATGGGGAAACAATTTAACATTCAGTAACTGAAGCATATAGAACTCCAAACAACATCAACCCAATTAAAACCACACCCAGACATATAATACTCAAGGTCCCAGAAATTCAGCATAGGAACAGTAATACTAAAAGCTGCTAGAGAAAAGGAACAGATCATGGGCCCGGTGGAATGGCTCAGTGGTCTAAAGCGCCTGCTTGGGGAAGCTTGGGTGGCTTCAGGGACCGAAGTTCCATCCCCGGTACCACATGCTGTGCCAGCCCTGCCCTCGGGGCGGGCTGAGCCGGCCATAAAAATGAACGAATAAACAAACAAAGGTTCTGAAACAAGAAAAAAATAAAGAAAATAAAAAATTCTTAAAAAAAAAAAAGAAAAGGAACAGATCACATTTAAAGGAAAACCCATTAAAATAATGGCAGATTTCTCTTTTTTTTAAATTTTATTATTTTTTTTTCTTGTTTCAGAACTTCTGTTTATTTATTTTCATGGCTGGCTCAGCCTGCCCTGAGGGCAGCGCTGGCGCAGCATGTGGTGCCGGGGATCGAACCATGGTCCCTGCAGCCGCTCAAGCTTTCCTAAGCAGGTGTTGTAGACCACTGAGCCATCCCACCAGGCCCCAGTAGCATATTTCTCTTTACAAACCATCAAGTCAAACAAGAGCATGGAGCAAAATACTTCAAGTCTTAAGAAAACAAATTCCAACCCATACTGCTATACCCTGCAGAACACTCTTTCAAGTTCAATGGAGAATTGAAATACTTCCAGGATAAAGAACAGCTAAATAAAAAAAGGAAAAACAAACAAACAAACAAACAAACAAAAAAAGAACAGCTAAATAATTTCATGATGACAAGGCCAACCATGAATAGTTTACTAAAAGATATTCTAGAGAAGGATCAAAATGACCACAATTCCATGAAGAAGAATGGAAAGAACCCACAAAATAGGGCAAATAATTAAACATGGGAGAAAAAGAGGCATACAAATTTCAGCTATTTTATATACAGCAGCAGAATATGTCCATCAGCATATCCTCCAAATGGACTTTTCCTGCACCCTGTGGATCATGATTCTGTCTGGGTCTACAGGGTGGATATCAAGGAAATAGCAATAGCAATAGCTCAGTCCCACAAGTGACACCTGGCCACCAGTAAGCATCATGGACACTGTCCACGTACATGACATACTAGAACTTTATGTTATATCCTATCCCCAACTGTTAGAAGTTCTGGTCATATGTTTTATGTTATGTTTTATTCTTAGTAATTCTTTACTACCATGAAAACTTTTTCTTAGTTCATATCTTTGTATATATTAACCTATTCAAATACTATGTGAGTACTCTGAATTGATTACAGATTCATACATATGATACACAACATATATTCATACATATGATTCAGGCCTCTAAGTTGGAATCATTATTTGATTTGAATTTTGGAATATTATTTTGAAATATTTAATTTTAATTAATATTTAATTAATTTTCTGAATATTTAATTATACTTTTTGTTTTATGATTCATACTGTATCTCTGGCCTACAATCTATTTCTAAGACGGTATATTTTCTCTTAGCATTATAAACCTTAAAAAGAAATACATGTGTATATATATATATATATATATATATATATATATATATATACACAAGGATACATATATATAGGATAGATACATAGCAACTTCGTCTTAGCTCATTGAGAATAAAAGTTTGTAGTAATATTGTTTAGGCAAGATACCAGGTCTGCACCTTTTCCTCTGAAAAATTACTATAAAGACAATAATATGCGTGGTATTAATTGTAACCATCCTACTAACTTGTCTTGAAACTGTTTCATTGTTATTTTATCTTTTTCTCATTAAAATGAATGAAAAATACTATTAAAAAAAGCAGGTCAGTATATTTTGATAAATGCCATGATTAAGGGGTCCAGACAGTGGAAGGGTAGAGGTCAGAGAGAGAGGGCCAGGCAGTGTGGGAAGTGTTAAATAGGTGGCCGAGAAGGGGCAAGTGACATCTGAGGGGCAGCCAGGGAGTTGCCACGTGGATTTCTGAGGAGAAGGTATTCCCTGTACATGGTCGATACCTGTTTGCACAAAGAATGTGGGAAATCAAACAGTACACTGGCAATTGCCTACGAGAAGGAGTGATAAAGGTATTTTATGGTAAGGTAAAAAGTGTTTATGAGGTGGTGAAGATGGCTTGGAAGTCTAAAGCGCCTACTTAGGCAAGTTTAGGCAACGGAAGAGACCACGGTTCAGTCTCCAGCACCACGTGCTGTGCCAGCCCCACCCCCAGGGCAGGCTGAGCTGGCCATAAAAAAAAAAAAGTGTTTATGGCCAAGAATCCTGGAAAATAGTTTAACAAGGGAAGAGTGCACAAATTTCTTTTATGCAAGCTTAGCAACTTAACCAGCACTGCAAAAGGGAACTCTCTTGCAGTGTATTAGTAAACAGTACTTTTCTTCCTTCCTTCCTTCCTTCCTTCCTTCTTTCTTTCTTTCTTTCTGAACTGGGGATTTAACTCAGGCAAGCATTTGTGCCCCTGAGCTCTCTCCCCAGCCCCGGTACTTTTCTATATTCCTTGACCATTGGCAAATCCCTTTCACCACCCCTGGCACCAGCCTTTCATGCCCTGTGCTAGCATGGCATTTTGGTGGCCAGTTCGAGGGTCCTCTCTCCTCATCTCTCCTGGCCACTTTTCCATCAGAGTCTTGTGAGTGGCTGGCAGATCAGCTGTGGATCAGAAGGACTGTGGCTGTGGTGGGGCACTGTCTTGTAGGATCGAAGTCCTCCGGCTGAGACCCAGCGCCCCTAGAGTACAAGCTGAAGAGTTCTCTTCTGACCCTGACAGAAAGCCTTTCTTCTGGTTTGCAAATGAATGACCTGGTTGAGGCTATGCTCAGGGGGCACCCAAAGGCAGAAAAAAGAACAGCCTGCTTCACTCCATGACAGTAGGGGTAGGGGCAGCTCAGCCACAGTGAATGCTCATGGGCTAGGGAACTATTTCCTAAAGCCCTCTCTCTCTGCTTAGCATTCATGGGTCCCCAAAGAGCACACACAAGCTGGGTGTGGTGGTGCACGCCTGTAATCCTGGCACTTGGGAGGCTGAGGCAGGCGTATCGGTGCAAGTTTGAGACCATCCTGGTCTACAAAAGTGAGCTCAAGGTCAACCTGAACTGCATAACAAGACCTTGTCTCAAAAAGACAAAAAAAGAGAGCATTACACACTGCTAGATCTGCAAGAGCCTCAACAGTTACTGCTCTTTGGGGCTGCAGTTAAACCCTAGGGCTTCTCCCCATATGTATTTGCTTCAAGCCCACTGTCATCAGTGCCTCTTACCCAGATCTACTCCATATTTCTGTGAGCCACTTGGAGGTCTCTGTGATCTCTTTAACTGCAAACCAAGTGAAATCAAAGTCACATATCCGAGCTCACTGATAGCATTACTGCTATAGTTTAACCTTTTATGATATATTAGAAACAATACCTTGTTATTAGCTAACTTTGTGACTTCTGACCAGGTTTATGAGTTCATTGTAGACCTTTACTTGTAAGGGGACTTTTCTCATGCACACAAGAAGTTACTATCTATCTTGAGTATAACGCTGTCTAGTGTGTATCTCATCTTTGTTTTTCAAGTGTCATCAATAGTCAGAGAATTGACTCCTGAAATATGCTGGAACATGCTCAGGAATAAGCTGAAGCTGTGCAAGGAGCATACTGCATTTGTGGGCTGCTCTCCATATCCAGCCCACAGAGGACTCCCTTGGTGGATGTCCCTCTCTGGGTGGATGTCCCTCTCACAGGAGGAAGACTGAAACCAACTGCAGCCTGACACTGATGGAGACTGGAGATCTTCACAGCTCTTAAGCATGGCCCAGACCAATAAACTGGCTTGCAAGCACCCCATTTCACATGAGAGCCCATAATAAAACTTTTCCTAAGGAAGAAACTGACGCTACCCTGGCCCAACCATTATTGTAAAATCATCCTTGTTCCCATTGATTCAAGAAAATAACTACAGATACCAAGATGGGTACTTCCAAGTTTAGGTGGGTTATATTTGGCTTACTCCAACCATTGGAACTCTTAGTCAGATGGCCCCTCTATGCTGGGAATAAAGATAATATTCTTACTCTAATTGGCCAGATTGCCCCCTACAACATATTTGGATTGGATTGCCTGTAGACTCTGTTTGCATATGATAGTCTTACAGGGAGAGGACTGGTCTGCATTTGTTAGGCTGTGCCCAATGGCAGCCATTGGCTTACGTGGAGCACACCTGTGGGTATGGCTTCCTCTGGAATGGGTAGAAGAATGTGCCCTAGGATTTCTCTGGATGTAGTGCTGAGGGACTAAAACCATGTCAGAGCCTGCCAGTCTCCCTGTACTTCCACATTGTTGGGCTGGGAGTGCTTTTCATTGGCATGATAATTTAGTGATCATTTTTATTCTATCTCTGAGCTAGAACATGTATCTGGCATAAACCCAGACAGTTTTTTTTTTTTTTTTTTTTTAATGTATTTGGTACAGGTTCTCACTATGCAGCTCAGGCTCATAATAATCCTCCTATTTTTAGCCCCCACCCCCAGCCCTGGGATTACAGGCATGCACCACTACACCCTACCTGGTTCAGTGCACCTGCCCGGTGGCACGTGGTCGCAAGGATTGAACTCTGATCCCTGTGCTTGCCTAAGAAGGCACTTCAGCTGCACTATCTTGCTGGCCCCTCACCCCCAGAGAGCTTTTAATGACACAGCACAAGATATTTCCCTCCTAGACCCTGAGGTAAAGCTCATGTACCAAGCAGCACTCAAAATAGAAGGGCTTTGGTGTTATTAGCTGTAGCCCAAGGGGAAATTACGCTATCACTAAGGTAGAATGCTGTGTTTATTATACTCCAGGTAACTCAGGTACCATGTCTTCAGCCTTTGAATATCTCCATCACTGCTTCCAAGCTATTTTTGATCCTGCTTTTCCTTTAAGCAAATTAGTAGGGAGTTGTATTTAGGCTTCTCAGGGTAGAATTGGCTTCTGTCAGTAGGGATAATTGTTAGGTTGACATTGGCATTTGAGCCTCAGTTTATGTTCTAGTTTGAGTCAGTTTTCCTTGTGCTGAACACCAACTGCAGATCACGATTCCTGTCTCACCCAGAAGTGATGGCTGGTCGGCCACTGTTAAGAAACAAGTGACGGAATCATGTGCTCCTTTCACAGCTGGAGGTTCAGCAAAGCCAGAACAGGGCTCCTCCATCCCTTCTCTGTATAATGTAGCTAGAGGTTGATTGCGCTGCAATCCCAAGTCAACTTACTGACTTTGCTGAACTGTCAGAGAGGAAATACGTGAGGAATCATGGTTATCTTACCATTGTTTTTGTTGTTGTTGTTGTTGTGGTTTTTTTTGGTTTTTTTTGTGGGACCAGGTTCAAACTCTTACCATTGTTTCTTTGAGGCCACATTGCAGCTGGACAATAGCTGTAGTCAAATATTGACTTTTGACCTGAAAACCTGCAAGAGTTACACATACACCACTAAGTAGTCTAATCACGCAAGGTGTATAGAGAATACACTTCCGTCCCTCTCCCTATATAACATTAAAGGACCCCTCTGACACAAAGATATGTTTTTTTCTAACAGCCTTAGGCCTACTCAGAAGGCCTTCTTTAAAAAAAAACAAGCCAGGTGTGGTGGCGCACGCCTGTAATCCCAGCACTCGGGAGGCTGAGGCAGGAGGATTGGTGCGAGAGTTCGAGACCAGCCTGAGCTACAAAAGTGAGCTCAAGGCCAGCCTCAACTGCATAGCTAGACCCTGTCTCAAAAAGATAAATAAATAAATAAATAAACCAAAAAAACACTAAGAGCACTGAACCTTACCAAAAGATGTGACTCAGTCTTTAAACAACACATCAAGGGCCGGCAGGATGGCTCAGTGGCCTAAAGTGCCTGCTTAGGAAAGCTTGGGCGGCTGCAGGACCGCGGTTCAATCCCCGGCACTACATGCTGCGCTAGGCCTGCCCTCACGGCAGGCTGAGCTGGCCATAAAAATAAATATACACACAAACAAAAGTTCTGAAACAAGAAAAAAAATAATAAAATAAACTTTAAAAAAAAACACATTGAAGCCGGGCGTGGTGGTGCATGCCTGTAATCCCAGCACTAGGGAGGCTAAGGCAGGAGGATTGGTGTGAGTTCAAGACCAGCCTGGGCTACAAAAGTGAGCTCAAGGACAGCCTGAACTGCATAGTGAGACCCTGTCTCAAAAAGACCAAAAAAAAAAAAAAAAAAAAAAAAACATTGAGATAAATGGACAATGAAATTGTCACAACCTAGTAAAAACATTCCTGAGATAACATTCCTACATTTCTTTTCTTTGGGGAGTGGGTTCTTTCTATTTTTATTTGTTAAAACATGTTTGTGGTCCATAATTACTATATTCATTGTGTGGAGTTGGTCCGTATACAGAACAAGTTTTAATTCTTATTTATTTATTTATTTATTTATTTATTTATTTTTCTGTGTTTAGGACAGGGTCTATAGGGTTTCACAAGAGAGGTCAGACTCCTAGTGATTCTCCTGTTTTCAGCCTCCCAAGTACTGGGATTACAACTGCGCCACCACTCCCAGTCTCAATCACAGTCGAAGCCTCAGCCTGCCCGGTGAGTTGGGCCGGCACTGAACGCTGGGGGATCGAACCCTGGCCAATGCACTCTGCCTAAGCAGGTACTTTAGTCCACTGAGCTATCAGGCTGGCCTGTTAATTCTTTTTTAGATCCCCTTTCCTCCACTCCTTTTCCCTTCCTTCCATCTCTCATCATTTCTCTCTTTGAGAAAAATCTCTCTCCCTACTTCCTATTATATATCTTTCATTTTGGGTGAAATTTAGTTTTTCTTTTTTTGTTTTATTTTATTTTTTATTTTGTGGAACCAGGGATTGACTTGCACTTGTCAGGCAGGCACTTGTGCTCCTGAGCTATCTCCCCAGCCCCTTGGGTGGGATTTATTTTTTGTTTTTGGTGTTGAGTATTGAATCCAGGGCTTTCAGCTTGCTAGGAAAACATTCTACCATGGAACTAAATCCCTAGCCCCTGAAGTTTATTTATTTATTTATTTGTTTGTTTGTTTGTTCGTTCGTTCGTTCATTCATTCATTTTAGTACAAGGGTCTACAGAGTCTACAGGGTTTCACAACGTAGATCGGACTCTTAGTAATCCACCTGCATACTCCCAAGAGCTGGGATTTACAGGTGTGTACCACCTGGCCCAGTCTCAATCACTGGCTCAATCGGCCGAAGGGCAGGGTCAGCACTGCATGCGGAGGGATTGAACCCTGGCCTCTGAGCTCTGCCTAAGGGTGCTTTAGTCTGCTGAGCTATTATATCCTTTATTTTGATCCTTTACTTATATTTTGAATTTCTGGTATAAGAGAAGCCATATGATATTTAAGACTGTGTATATGATTTATTTAACTTAACATTGTGGTCTTACTTTTGTAGGCAGCTGAGTTAGACAGAAATATTATAGGCAGTCAAACAGGGCCAGGCCCTCAAGGACGAAATGGAGGACAAGGTGACTTTCCAACTAGAGACAGACATTCCTCTGCCGTGGGCCAGATCTCAAGACAAGAGTAAACAGAAGCAACTGCGTACTTCCTTAAGGGTGGGCATCAGGGATGGATATGCTAAATAAGTATCAACCACCTGGAAAAAGTCCTGAACCCAAGCCCAATAGGTGCTATTCTTGCCTGCTTGTTACATGACTTGCTTTCCCATTGGATTCAGATGTTAATTTTACCTGAGCAATGGTGCTTGTAATTTCACTGGTTGACCACAGTTTTATCCCACCTCATACCCACCTAAGTGAGATCCCATGTCTTCTCTATAAAAGTCCCTGGAAGAGACAGCTTCCGGGAACACCCACTTGGAACCCACTCCTGTCCCTCTCTCAGACAGGAGCTTTCTTTCTCTCAATAAATATGTTCTGCTCATTACCTCCATTTGTTCCTAAAATTCATTCTTCGGTTTTAGAGAACATGAACTCATCCCAGGTACTTTTCAGGTCAGGGATCGGTTTTCCTTATATCATTTGGAGGTTCCCTACTGGAGGTCATCCACGCCCCATATCAGTTTTTTCTTCCTGCATCATTATGGTGCATTTTTTTTCCTACCAATGCATCATTTGTCTTTCTTATAGCAGAGTACTACTCTAGGGCATGTGAATATCACTTCCCTTTATCCATTTATTGTGGATGGACATACAGGCCACTTCTAAGATTTAGCTATAATGAACTGTGCTGCTATAAACGTGTTATAGCAGGGGCTAGGGTTTTAGTTCTGTGGTACAATGCTATGAACATGTATTGCTGCAATATGAAGTCTTTAACTCTTGGAAAGATGCCAGAAAGGGGAAGTATAGAAGGGGAATAGTGAGGCCAAGTAGAATTTCTAGTTTCCGTTTTTTGAGACTTCTGCATACTGATTTTCTAATGGCTGCTCTCCTTTATCTTCCCATCAACAGTGTAAAAGCTCCTCAACCCTAGCTTTTGTTATTACTTGAATTCTTAATGATGGCCATTCTTTCTCATGTAAGGTGTAAACCCAGTGTCCTTTTAATTTGCATTTCTCTAATGGTGAACCATATTGATATTTCTGCAAGTATCTATTGGCCATTTGTACTTAGGTGATGTCTATTCATTTCAGTTGGCCATTTTTTCATTGGGACTTTTATTTTTATTTTGGTGGGTTTTTTTTTTTTTTTTTTTTTTTTTTTTTTTTTTTTTTTTTTTTTTTTTTTTTTTTTTTTTTTTTTTTTTTTTTTTTTTTTTTTTTTTTTTTTTTTTTTTTTTTTTTTTTTTTTTTTTTTTTTTTTTTTTTTTTTTTTTTTTTTTTTTTTTTTTTAGTTCTTTATATATTCTAGATATGCCCTATGTCTAGAGAATAGTTGAATTTTTTTTTCCCATTGCATAGGTTTTCTTTGCACTTTGTTGTTATTTCTTTTGTTTTGCAAAAGATTCTTAATTTGACATGAGGCTGAGGCAGGAAGGTTGCTGTGAGTTCAAGACCAGTCTAGGCTACAAACTGAGTTCAAGGGCTGGCCAAATAGCTCAGCAGATTAAAGTGCTTGCAAGCAGGTGCTGGGGCCAGGAGTTTGATCTCCATCCTGCCTTGACAGCCCAGTCCCTGGTTGGTGCTGAGACAGCAATTGAGACTGGACAAAGTAGGGCACACCTGTAATCCCAGGTCTTGGGAGCCTGTAAACAGGAGGATTGCCACGAGTCCAATCTAGTAGTGAGACCCTGAACACCCTGTACTCTTCCCTAAAATACAAAACAAAAACAAAAATACCCTGTGAGTTCAAGGCCAGCCTGAATCTCATATCAAGATCTTGTCAAGGGGCCCAGTGGGATGTCTCAGTGGTCTAAAGCACCTGCTTGGGAAAGCTTGGATGGCTTCAGGGACCTCGGTTCGATCCTCGGCACCACATGCTGCACTAGCCCTGCCCTCTGGGTGGGCTGAGCTGGCCATAAAAATGAATGAATAAGCAAACAAAGGTTCTGAAACAAGAAAAAAATTAATTAAAAAAAAAAAAGATCTTGTCAAAAGAGAGAGAGAGAGAGAGAGAGAGAGAGAGAGAGAGAGAGAGAGAGAACACTTCTTTGTCATTATGTAAATCCTTGGACAGTCTTTGCTCTGAGTTTACTGAGCTGACTTTTTATAGTTGGGTAGTCTTCTTTTGTTTGTTTAGATTTTAAACTGCTGAGAAGGATATTAGCAGGCTTCCAAGAACAGACATTGGTGTCAGAATTCTTGGACTCAAATCTCAGCTCTGTCACTTGCTAGTTGTATGACTTTAGAGAGGATATTTGAATTCTGGTGCTATTTTCCTCCTGTAAAATGACAGCATGAGCCAGGTGTGGTGGCGCACACCTGTGATCCCAACACTTAGGAGGCTGAGGCAGGAAGACTGGTGTGAGTTCGAGACCAGCCTGGGCTACAAAAGTGAGCTCAAGGCCAGCCTGAACTGCATAGTGAGACCCTGTCAAAAAAATAACATAAAATAAAATTTGACAGCATGTTGGTCCCTACCTAGTGGGATAAGTGTAAGGTCAAAGCAAGTTAATCCATGTAAAGTGTGGGGGACATCCAGACTCAGGAAAACACTCCACCAGTGTCATCATAGTTTCTTATTTTTTATTGTTTTGGTAGTACTGCGGATCAAACCCATGGATGGTCTACCACTGAGTTACATTCCAATCTTATTTATTTATTTATTTATTTATTTATTTATGAGACAGGATCTCACCCTTGCTTCTGGGATTACAGTCATACACAACCACATGTGGCTCATCTTTCTGCTTATCATCCTTCATAGTCAGACATTCTATTTTTCTGAAGGTACATTCCAAAAAATAAAATGTTTAGGCTAACAGCTGACATCTTAGTTTTTCATTGCTGAGAAAAAACACGACACCCATTTTTTAAAAAATATTTGTTTGTTTATTTATTTATTTATTATTATTTATTTATTATGGCCAGCTCAGCCTGCCCTGGGGTGGGGCTGGCACAGCATTTGGTGCTGGGGATTGAACCACAGTCCCTGTGGTTGCCTAAACTTGCCTAAGCAGGCACTTTAGATCACTGAGTCATCTTTCCAGCTCTTGAATTAAAGGTTTATTTCATTCTTAGTTTATAGAGGTTTCTGTTCTTAATGGCTGGCTCTAAGGAAGGGGGTGGCACATGGCAGAGGGGCAGAAAATGACAGAAAGCAGAAAGGCAGAGAGGCAGAAAGACAAAGAGGGAGCTGGGGAGATAGCTCCGAGGCACAAGTGCCTGCTGGGCAAGTGCAAGGTCGTGAGTTTGAACCCCAGTCCCACCAAAAAAAAAAAAAAAAAAAAAAAAAGAAAGACAAAGAGAGACAGAGACAGAGAAAGACAGAGAGACAGAGAGAGAGAGATTACATCTGGGATACCAGGAGGATTAGGGCAGGTCCAATCCAGTGGACTGACCCAGCAGACACCTTAATACCAGCACCAGGACAGTTTTAGATTTACGGAAAAACCTGAGGATGGTACAGTTCTTTCCACACTCCACACCCCCTTTCCCTATAAACTCTTCCCTGTTAAGATTTCACACCAACATAGCACATTTCTCACAATTAATGCATCGACATTAATAAATGATTTCTTACCAAAGCTCATATCTTGTGTAGCTTTCCATACTATTTACTTAACGTGTTTTAACTTCTGTTTCAGGATCCTGTCAGGGGACGTATGTAGTATGGTCATTATCCCTGTGCTCCTCTTGGCTGGGAGTTCTCAGACTGTGTTGCTATTATCTTGGCTTTTTTTCCTCTCCATATGGGGAACTGAAGTAGACTTCTGTGCTGAGCTGCATCTCCAGTCCTTTTTCTTTTCCTTTCTTTCTTTCTTTCTTTCTTTCTTTCTTTCTTTCTTTCTTTCTTTCTTTCTTTCTTTCTAATATTTATTTTTGTCCTGAGATCTCACTAATTCCCCAAGCTGCCCAGGCTGGATTTGAATTTGCAACCCTCCTGCATCAGCTTCCCAGTGTGCTGGGATTATGGAGTGAGCCACTGTGCCCAATGACCTTGATGGCTTCTAGGAACGCTGCTGAGGTATTATGCAGCATGACCACAATTGGAACTCCTCTGATTATTTTATTTTTATGATTAGACTGAGACACTGGGTAGTGGAAAGGATGACCATGGTGGTGAGCTGCCAGTCTCACTATCATTACCTGTCTCAGAAAGTATCCTGTCTGTTACACCCTCTCCTCCTGTACCTGGCTAGTTGGAAAGACGGTGTTACATGCAGCTTCGTGTAAGGTATGAGGACTTATTGCCCTCTCCTTGAAGTAGCTACATAAGTGGCTTAGAATTCTGCACAGAATTATCCACATTCCCCCTAGGTATATATTTACTTCATCACTTCTTTATGGCTGGTAATTAATTTTAGTTTTTTATAAGACAGGATCTTGCTATATTACCCAGGGTGGCCTAGAACTGCTGGTCTGAATGATACTCTTGGTTTGGCCTCTGAGTAGCTGTGACTACAGGTGTGTGCCGCTTGTATAATTGTTTTTATTATTATTATTATTATTATTATTATTATTAATTTTTGTCTTTTTGAGACAGGGTCTCGCTATGCAGCTCAGGCTGGCCTTGAGCTCACATTTGTAGCCCCGGCTGGTCTCTAACTCGCACCGATCCTCCTGCCTCAGCCTCCCAAGTGCTGGGATTACAGGCATACGCCACCACGCCTGGCTTTTTTTACTTTTTTTTTTTCTTGTTTCAGAACCTTTGTTTATTTATTCACTCATTTTTGTGGCCGGCTCAGCCAGCCTCAAGGGCAGGGCTGGCGCAACATGTGGTGCCGGGGATCGAACCGAGGTCCCTGAAGCCGCTAAGCTTTCCCAAGCAGGCACTTTAGACCACTGAGCCATCCGGCCGGGCCCCTATTTTTATGTTTAAATTACACACACACAGGGCTGGTGAGATAGCTCAGTGGTCTAAAGCACCTCTTAGGCCACCACAGTGAGCATGGTTCGATCCTTAGCACCATATGCTGTGCCAGCCCCACCCCAGGGCAGGCTGAGCCGGCCATAATATAAATAAATAAATAAATAAATAAATAAATAAATAAATAAATAAATAAATAAATTACACACGCACAGATGCATAGTGGTGGACAGGAAATGTGGATACGATGCAAGGTTTTGAAAGACAGACACAGCATTTTGTGCAAATCCTCCTCCCCAGGATTCCCTCCTCGCTGCTGGCAGCCGCTTCTGGGCACTAAGACAAGTAGAATGTATTTACAGTAACTGTCTTAGTCCCTTTCGTTGTCTTCAAACAGGAAGCTGGGACAGGTGGCCTCATACCCAGCGACCCCTGAGTCCCCCTAGCTCCGCCCAGGTGCCCCCCGAGGTAGGCGTGGCCCTGGTGCCCCACCCCGATCCCTGTGACGTCAACGCCGGAACCTGGAATCCCGGCGGCTGCCGAGCCGATCCTTCCCACCGCAGAGACATGAGCGAGTGGAGCGGCATCGCGCCGCGGTCGGGCGGGCCCAGCGGGAAGCCGGGCGCCCTCCAAGGTAGGCGGCTCCGCGGCGGCGCTCAGGTGGCCCTGCGGTCCCCTAGACGCGGCGGAGCCCGCGTTCCCACAGAGGGCACCGCGACAGGTCCTGAGGGCGATCCCTGTGGTAACCTCCTCCTCGGTTGAATGGGAGATGTGGGAGCCCGCCGGCTCGCGTTTGAGGAGGCGCTGCTCCCCCCAACCCTTTCCAGCCTTTACAGTTAGGACAGCTGCAGATCGGATTGTGCCCCGGTTCTTCATGACGGTGTGACTTTATGTTAGTGGCTCGCCTTCTCAGAGTCTGATGTTCAGCACAAACAGGGAATGGGATGGTGGTGGACTAGCAGAGAAATGTGTGACGCCTCTAGCACAGCCCTGCTGCACTCCGAAGGGCAGGATCAGTGGTGGCTGCCGAGCAGTAATTTTTCCTTGTTTTTCAGAAGGTCTCCTGATGTAGGTCAATTGGCCTTGACCTGTTTAGCCAAGGCTGGTTTCCGTGCCTCAGCCTCCCAAGTGCTGCAGTTACAGGCGGGGCCACCACATCTGGCTTTTCTTTTTTTATTGAGTAGGATATACAATAAAATATACACAACCATGGATTTTCACGTAAATAAAGCCTCCACTGAGTCAAGACAGGAAAGTTGCCAGTACCTGACAGCTTCCTTAGAGCTTTTGTATCTTATTTTTGTATTGAGCAAGGCAAGAGTCTGCGTGAATTTTACCTATAATATTTCCTATTTCAGTTTGAGGACAGGGATTTCAGAATATGAGTGCCCAACCCTTGGTCAACCTTTTTCATTGCACTGAATGAAGGAACTGCCTTGGGCCACTTATAAAATATTTAATATAGTAAATGTACATAAATAACAAAACTTCCTGTGCTTAGAAATACTTTTACTAGACCACTAAAACAACACAAGAAGTCCGAGATTAATAAGTAAAAGAGAAAACTTATGTGTCTGCTTATTAAAAAGAACTACTTGTCATAGGCATGCACAGTGTATGGAGGTTGGTTGAGATATTTTCATTGTAATATGTACTGAATTATTTATTTATTTTTTTTTTGTGGGACCAGGGTTCGAACTCACAACCTTGCACTTGCCCAGCAGGCACTTGTGCCTCGGAGCTATCTCCCCAGCCCCCTGAATTATAAAAGTACTTTTTTTTTTTTCTGGTGCCACACTGGGGATTGCACTAAGCTACATTCTAAGCCCATTAAATTTTTTTGAGACAGGATTTTACCAAGTTGCCAAGCCTAGGCTCAAACTTGTGACCTTCCTGCCTCAGCCTCTGAGTGCTGAGATCACAGATGGGAACCGTCACATTACACTAAAAACATGGTTTTGATTTATTGATTAAGTGCAGTAAGCACCATCCTCCCTTCCCCACCTAGTATTCCATTGTCCTTTGTGTGGTTCTTTTTTTTAAATTTTATTTTATTTTATTTATTTTTTCTTGTTTCAGAACCTTTGTTTGTTTATTCACTCATTTTTTAAAATTTTATTTATTATTTTTTTATTCTTGTTTCAGAACCTTTGTTTATTCACTCATTTTTATGGCTGGCTCAGCCCGCCCCGAGGGCAGGGCTGGCGCAGCATGTGGTGCCGGGGATCGAACCGCAGTCCCTGAAGCTGCCCAAGCTTTCCCAAGCAGGGGCTTTAGACCACTGAGCCATCCCGCCAGGCCCACCTTTGAGTGGTTCTTGCTGCTGGTCATACTACACAGTTAAGTCGTGAAAAACTCCATATAATAATGTTGAAAGTGTGTGACCTTGTGGGGCCATACTGCTCACTGTCCAGGTCCATGCAGAGCCAGTGGGCTTCAGGCTGGACATGCCTGATTGAGAGTAAAACAATAGTGCAGATTTGGGCGTTTTGCACCTCCAGTTGGATTGTTCTCAGCAA
Source organism: Myocastor coypus (assembly GCA_004027025.1). Taxonomy (NCBI): domain Eukaryota; kingdom Metazoa; phylum Chordata; class Mammalia; order Rodentia; family Myocastoridae; genus Myocastor; species Myocastor coypus. The sequence continues at coordinate 21,415 of PVJA010030083.1, forward strand.
CCAGAAGAAAAATCTGTAAGATACTCAAGCCCTGGAAAAGTGCTGAAGGATCAAAAAAATCAGGTGATGTTCAATGTAATTATTTTCTCATCCAATATTTATACAGCTGACATCAGCTCTGTTTTAGGCTTTTAATAAGAGCCAAGGGCAGGAGGTACAGCCCAGAGGGAGAGCACTTGCCCAGCAGTCACAAGGCCCTGGGTTGCATTTTCAGTACTGTTAAAAAGAAAAAGGAAAAGCCATTCAGATTTTCTGGTTGTTTCTCTAGCTAGCTTCTATTTGTTGCCATCCTGTTTTAGTAGAACTCACTAATCATACCAGCTCCCGTTTGCTGTAGGAAGAGTTTAAGATTAATCTTTCCTAGCTCCTTGCTGAGAGTTTAAGGGGACTCTTAAGAGGCTTTCTCTGAGTATCCTAACTGGTCCCTCCCTCTAACTGAAACTTCTGCCCTGCTTCTGGGACAGTTATTTTTTGACCTTGTATGGATGGGAGACTCAAAGAGGACTGTTTTTGTAATTCTGTAGCACAGTATAAACAGTGGCCAGCTGTGTGATCACCACAGGAGGACAGTGGGTGGGGGTGTTATCTGCCCATCACTGTAGCAAAGCTAAAGCTAATCGACTCCTGGAAAGAAGTGGTTTATTTTGGTTCAGTTTGTGTGGTTCCAGTCCATGCTGGTTTTGTTGCTGTGGGCCAAGGTGAGGCTGCATATGGTGGTGGAAACAAACCCACCTCAGAGTAAAGGATCATCTGGGGGCTGAGGAAGCAGAAAGAAAAAGCAAAGAGGAGTGGCCTGGGTTGCCACTGTTTGAAGCAGCCTAATTATCATGTTCTAGTGTCTTTCACTGCTCTGAGAATAAACCCTAGGCTTTCCTGGGGCAACCACAAGCCTGCTGACTTGATCTCAGCCCACCTTCCAGGTCCACACTATAGCCACGCCCTGAATAATGCTTTTTTTTTTTTTTTTTTTATGGCCCTGTGGTTGGCACAGCATTTGATGCTGGGGATTGAACCATGGTCCCTGTGGTTGCCTAAGCTTTCCTTAGCAGGCACTTTAGACCGCTGAACCATCTTGCCGGCCCAATGCTTTTTTTTTAATGGTCAGCTCAGCCTGCCCTGTGGGTGGGGTTGGCACAGTGTGTGGTGCTGGAGATCGAACTGTGGTCCCTGCAGTTGCCTAAGCGTTCCTAAGCAGGCACTTTAGACTACTGAACCATCTCTCTGACCCTATGCTATTTTCCATGCCTGCTGTTGTTACCTGGTTCATTTCTGCCCCACGACCTTTGCACCTGACTTTCTCTTTGGCTAGACTGCCTTTGTGTCTGAAGGGATGACCCCTTCTCTCCTCCCCTGACTGATTTCCTTCTAAGTACTCACATCTGAAGCCATGCATCTGGTTTGATTGCACAGGCCCTGTGGCTCTCTGGCCTGATAGGAAGTGGATGCCACGAAGTAGGGTTTTGCTTTGTTCCCTGGTGCCTAGAACGATATGTGGCACATAGGAAATGCTACTTTGAACTTGAGTGCAGAACAGATTGCTTCTTTCTGCTGAGCCTCAGTATCCCCATCTAGGATATGGAAATTGTAGCAGCGGAAGCCACTGTGGGCCCACTAACTGTCACAGAGGGGGACTGGCCAAGCCAAGCCGAACTAGGGGCTGTCGTATCCTTGCCTCCGCTCCTGCTGCCTCCCTCTCCCCAGGGCACCCTACTGCTGCCTGGGCACTGCCGGAAATTCTTTTCTCAGGCCTCAGCATTTGCTGTTCCCTCTTTGCACACCCAGCCCAAGACCAGGTTCCTCCATGTCTCAGCTTGACAGTCACCTCCTCCTTGAGGGGCAGAGACCTCACACTATCTGTCCCAGCCTGTAGGTGCCTAGCAGGTTTTGTACATAGTTGTTGACAGGAAGGAATCTAAATGAACCTCCTTCTGTCAGATGTTTGTAAAATTCCATTCCTTGAAGTTCTTTTTTTTCTTTTTTCCCTCCCTACTACTGGAGATCAAGCCCAGGGTCTTGCATTCTCAAGTCTTTAATTTTTGTTTGGAGATAGGGTCTCACTAGATCAATAAGTTGCCCAAGCTGGAGTTGAAACTTGTGCTCTTCCTGCCTCAGCCTCCCAGAGTGCTGAGACTGTAAGTATGCACCATCACACCTGCCTCTGTTCACTAAATATCCCACTCACAGAATACTGTGTTCTGGGTCACCTTAGCCTGCAGCCACATGGTGCTTTTACTCCTTGTGTCCTTTCCTCCTCTTTTTTTCCTCTCTCCCTTTCTCTCTCTCTCTGACTCTTTCTTTCTTTCTTCCTTCCTTCCTTTCTTTCTTTCTTTCTTTCTTTCTTTCTTTCTTCCTTCCTTCCTTCCTTCCTTCCTTCCTTTCTTTCTTTCTTCCTTCCTTCCTTTCTTTCTTTCTTTCTAAATGTATTTTAGTGCACAGTCTACAGCATCTATAGGGTCTCACTACATAGATGAGAGTCGTAGTGATTCTCCTGTTTTCAGCCTCCTGAGTACTGGGATTACAGGTGCATGCCACCACGGCTAGTCTCAGTGGCCATCTCAGTGTGCTCCGGGGGTGAGGTGGGCATGGCACACCAGGAATCAAACCTGGGCCACTGTGCTCTGCCTAAGCAGGCATATTAGTCTGCTGAGCTATCTGGCCAGCCCTCTCTTCCTTCTTTCTATCCTTTCCTCTTGCGCTTCCTCTGGCCTCCTTTTTCTTTACTGTGATAAACTGAACCCTTTTAAAGTATACAATTCAGTGTCGTTTAGGATATTTGCAGTGTTGTGTAGTCTCCACTTCTATCCATCTGTTTCTAGAACATTCTCATCATCCAGGAAAAAAACTGTGTATTTGTTAAGCAGTCCTGGCCCATACTGTAATTCACCCTCAAGCAGCCAGCCCTGCTCTGTCTCTGTGGGCTTGGGTTTATTTAGCCTGGATGTTTCCTCTCATTGTTGGTGTGTGAGGTACTTCCTGTTTTAAGGTTGAGTGTGCTCTTTATACAGTTGTGAGTGCTAAGTTTTGTCAGTCTGGCCTGGAGAAAAAAAAATGGATTCTGTGATTCTGTCACTGGACTAACTCCCAAATCTCCAGGTGCTATCATATTCCCAAAGTATAGATGAGGGGACTAGAGTCACCCCAGCCCCTGGACAGGCTGCAGGTTTGCTGACTGCATCACTGAGAAAGAATTCCTAAGACGTGTGAGTGAGAGGTGTTGAGAGCTTTAAGCATACACTTAGAGGAGAATGCAAGCCTGAGAGAGAGAGAGAGAGAGAGAAGCACACCATATCTGGAACCTTGAATAGTTGTTTTGGCAGGGGAGAATCTGTGGAGCTTGTGAATCTCTAGCACTTCCATAGTAATTGAAGAGAAGCCATGGCACACCCACAGGTAGGATAGTGGTTCTTTTCAGGTGACAGTATGGCTCATTTTTGTAGGAGAACACCATAGGTATTTTAAAAATATCTGTTCTTTTTTTTTCTTTTTTCACTTACAAAGCCCCCTTTTAATTAGTACATCTTTGCAACACATAATACATACCTTCATCTAGGGGAGTTGTACACATATACGTGTTGAATCTGAATCTGTGCTTGCTTTTCCATTCCCCTCCCTGTCTTCTTTCCTTGCCCTCTGTCCCTATGTCCTTCCTGTCTGTAAAGGGTCTACCCACCTTCTCATATTGTCTTTTATTTTGCTCTTTGAGTTATGTGTATTTTGGATTTCTCATATAAGAGAAACTATGTAATATTTAACTTTTCTGTGTCTGCTTTATTTTGCTGAGCATTAAGGTCATTTTTTTCTACAGCTGACTCAAATTTATCCTCCTCTATGGCTGAGCAGTTCTCCACTGTGTGCATAGATCACATTTTCTTTATCCATGCATCTGCTGATCAGTTTGCAGGTTACTTCCAAGATTTTTGGAAGATTCCTAGAAGGGGAATAGTTGGGTCCAATGAAATTTCTGTTTTTAGTTTTTTTTTTTTTTTTGTCTTTTTGAGACAGGGTCTCGCTACGCAGTTGAGGCTGGCCTTGAGCTCACTTTTGTAGCCCAGGCTGGTCTCGAACTCGCACCGATCCTCCTGCCTCAGCCTCCCGAGTGCTGGGATTACAGGCATGAGCCACCACGCCCGGCTCTCTGTTTTTAGTTTTTTGAGGATTGTTTCTATAGTGAACGTCCTAATTTGTATGTGTTCTTGCCAAGAGTGTAGAAGAGCTCCTTTACCCCATACCTCTGCTAGTGTTTTTTGTCTCCTGAATTTTGATGATAGCTAGACCTTCTGGAGTAAGATGGAATCTCAGTGTTGTTTTAATTTGCATTTCTCTAATGACCAAAGATGCTGAATGTTTTTCATATACTTGTAGGCATTGGCACTTTTTCTGAGAAATATCTATTCATTTCAGTTGCCCATTTTTCAGTAGCTTTTATGATCTTCTTTTTTTGGGGGAGTTCTAATATTTTTTAGTTCTTTTCATATTCTAATTATTAGTTTGTAGGTCATATCTTCATTGTGAGGTTGTTTCCTTTGCTGGGCAGAAGCTTTTCAAATTTATATGAGGATATTCTTGGTTTCCTTGTTTGTCTTGATGGGTGATTTAAGATGTTTAGTTTATTTTTTAAAATTAACTATTTATAGCCGGGCGTGGTGGCGCACGCCTGTAATCCCAGCACTCGGGAGGCTGAGGCAGGAGGATCGGTGCAAGTTC
>PVJA010030084.1:0-18109 GCA_004027025.1 Myocastor coypus
AAAAAAAAAAAAAAAAAAAAAAAAAAAAAAAAAAAAAAAGGGTTGCACAAAAGACATTGTGCTCTTTTATGACACTAATTGAAAAATATGTTTAATTTAAATGGATGCAGCCGCGGGGCCCGGCGGGATGGCTCAGTGGTCTAAAGCGCCTGCTTGGGGAAGCTTGGGCGGCTTCAGGGACCGCGGTTCGATCCCCGGCACCACATGCTGCGCCAGCCCTGCCCTTGGGGCCGGCTGAGCCGGCCATGAAAATGAGTGAATAAACAAACAAAGGTTCTGAAACAATAAATAAATAAATAAAAAATTAAAAAATAAAAATAAAAATAAATGGATGCAGCCGGGCGTTGGTGGCACATGCCTGTAATCCCAGCACTCCGGAGGCTGAGGCAGGAGGATTGGTGAGAGTTCAAGACCAGCCTGGGCTGCAAAAGTGAGCTCAAGGCCAGCCTCAACTGCATAGTGAGAGCCTGTCTCAAAAAGACAAAAATAAATAAATAAATAAATAAATGCAGATTGTCCATTAACTATATAAATTAGTTAACTATATAAATTAAGTAATAAATAAAAACTAAAATACAATTAGAAATTTCAACTCTAAGTCAATACACTAAGCAGCTACTACTTTTCCAGTGTGAGGGCTGCAGGTCCTCACCTGGGGTGGTCTGTTTTCTTACAAAGGCACCTATTCAGTATCTTTTACCCTTCATTATTGTGGACTGCTGGATTTAATCTTGTATTCAATTTTTGTGTGTCCTTACAAAAAATTTATTTCCTTGCAAGCAAATCTGTGTCTACTTTAGAAGACTCAAAATAGAAAAAACACTATTGCCAAATCCTTTGGGGGAAAAAAAAAACACCCACCCAAATTCGGGTGAAATCTGTTGAACTACTACTGTTAGAGCTACAGTAGTATTCAACTACTGGTAGAAATATAGTCAAATGTAAACTGCAGCAGAGAAAAGAGCATTGCGATTTTAAGCCCAGCAAAGGTAGCATAGAGGTTCAGTGGTGTCCTATGCTACATAGCAAGACATTTTCAAAAAAAAAAAAAAAAAAAGGAAAGTATATAATCATATATAAATAACAAATCACTGTGATCTGTGTATGTGAAATTTAAGAATTCACAGAACTAATGAAGTTTAAGAAAAAACTATATACATAGTATGATCATAACTTTCTGAGAAAAACAATACATGCTTTTATTTATTTTTTATATTATGGCCCCGCCTCAGCCTACCCTGGGGGTGGGGCTGGGGCAGCATGTGGTACAAGGGATCAAACCATGGTCCCTGTGGTTGCCTAAACTTTCCTAAGAAGGCACTTTAGACTGCTGAACCATCTCGCTAGCCCAATACATGCTTTTAAACAATGTTAAAAAGAAACCACAAGGGCCCAGCAGGATGGCTTAGTGTCTAAAGCGCCTGCTTAGGAAAGCTTAGGCGGCTGCAGGGACCACGGTTCGATCCCTGGCACCACATGCTGCACCAGCCCTGCCCTCAGGGCAGGCTCAGCTGGCCATAAAAATAAACAAAAAAACAAACAAAAGTTCTGAAACAAGAAGAAAAAAAAGTGTCTATGGAGAGCTATATAATTTTTCATTTGGCAATTATGAATTGATAGCTTACTGTGGATAAGGTTTTTTTTTTTTTAACACCAATGCATGGAGAATTTAGAGTTATGTAAAAGTTCTTATAAAGATTTGGGAGGATGAAAAAGATGGTTTGCCATGAGTTTGAGGACAGCCTGGGTTACACAGTGAGTTCAAGGCCAGCCTGAACTACATAGAACCCCTGTCTCAAAAAACAAATAATCTCACCCACCCAAAATAGCATAGTGGTGCATGCCTATAATCCCAGAACTCAGGAGGTGGAAGCAAGAGAATTACTACTAGCATGAAACCACTGTAGACTACATTATGACTGTAAGGAAATTCATATAAATCACCTACCTCATAACAGTACTGTTGAACTTTATGCAAAACTTTGTTTAGGTCCTTATTGAGCTGTTCAAGCTCTAGAACAATTGTTGCATATCTCCGCTGAAATTCAATGCCAATGGTCATGGAATATGATTTCTAAGAAGAAAAAAATCAGATTTTTATAAGGTTTTACTTTGTGTTCACAATATAAGTTCAATGCTCTAATGATCTGACACATTTCAAACAAGTTGAAGGTCATTCACTTTACACTAATGTTAGCATTTTGTATGTGACAATGCTCCCAGATTATTCTTCCAAGGGTCATGATGCCTGGTATTTACTTTTTTTATGTGTTTAGTACAGAGTCTACAGGGTCTCACTACACAGATTGGACTCACAGTGATCCTTCTGTTTTCAGCCTGCCAAGCGTTTGGTTACAGGTGTGTGCCACCATGCCCAGTCTTTTTTTTTTTGAGACAGGTTCTCACTATGCAGCACAGCCTGGCCTTGAGCTCACTTTTATAGCCCAGACTGGTCTTCAACTCACGCTGATCCTTCTGCCTCAGCCTCCCAAGTGCTGGGATTACAGGCATGCGCCGTCATGCTCAGCTACCAGTCTTAGTCTCAGCGTGGAGTGGGTTGAAGGTTGGCAGGGCATGCTAGGGAATGAACACCAGACCCTGCGTCTGCTAAGCAGGTAATTTAGTCTGCTGGGCTATTTGGCTGGCCCTTACTTTTTTTATTATTTTTATTCTGGTTTCAGAACCTTTGTTTGTTTAGTCACTCATTTTTATGGCCGGCTCAGCCCGCCCCTCAGAGGGCAGGGCTGGTGCAGCATGTGGTGCCAAGGATTGAGCCGTGTTCCCTGAAGCCTCCCAAGCTTTCCCAAGCAGGAGCTTTAGACCACTGAGCCACCCCGCCAGGCCCCCCTTACTTTTTTTTAAAAGGAGAGAAAGTAAATTAAGCAAAAGGTTAATTAATGAATTTGTGTATATATATAATTCTTTTTTTTTAAATTTTTTATTTTATTTATTTATTTTTTTCTTGTTTCAGAACCTTTGTTTATTCACTCATTTTTATGGCTGGCTCAGCCCACCCGGAGGGCAGGGCTGGCGCAGCATGTGGTGCCAGGGATTGAACCGCGGTCCCTGAAGCCGCCCAAGCTTTCCCAAGCAGGTGCTTTAGACCACTGAGCCATCCCGCCGGGCTCACCCAAATGTTTTTTTTTTAAAGGGGGAAGAAACAAAAATAATAAGAACGAAGATTTTTGCCCATTTCTGAGCAAGTTTGGAAGTCTTTAAGGCATGATCAAAAGTATGGTGAGGGCTGGCCAAATAGCTCAGCAGATTAAAGGGCCTGCAAACAGGCACAGGGGCTGGGGGTTCAATCTCTGGGCCTGCCTGTGCCAGCCTGGCCCTGGGGTGTGCTGAGACAACAATTAAGACTGGGTGTGGTGGCACACAACTGTAATGCCAGCTCTTGGGAGACTGTAAACAGGCGGATCACTACCAGTCTGATCTAGTAGTAAGATCCTGAACATGCACACCCTTACCTATTAAAATACTCCCTCCCTGGGCCTGGAGGGATGGCTCAGTGGTCTAAAGCATCTGCTTGGGAAAGCTTGGGAAGGCTTCAGGGACCACTGTTCGATCCCTGGCACCACATGCTGCGCCAGCACTGCCCTCAGGGTGGGCTGAGCCAGCCATAAAAATGAGTGAATAAACAAACAAAGGTTCTAAAACAAGAAAAAAACAACAAATAAGTTTAAAAAAAAATTCTCCCTCCCATAAAAAGGTGAATACTGTGGTGTCCTGTTTTAATGAAAGCCAAGCTCATAAATATAATATGATCTATTCTTAACTATCTTATTCACATCATGGGACTTCTGGCTCTTCCCAAAGTTATAATGACAAGAAAAGTAAAAGTTGTATACCGATTCACGACACTGAGGCAGTGAGGATAATGCAACTAAAGACACTCAATGAAGAACCTCTAGAGCTGCCTCAGAGAGTGACAAAAATAGGGTAAGTGGGTTCAAAGCAAGGAGAGTACTGTAAGGCAGAATAACAATGTCTTTTACTGGAAAACATTTAAAAAACCTATTTATTTATTTATTTATTTATTTATTTATTTGGCCCAGGATCTGACTACACAGTTCAGGCTCATAATGATCCTTTTGCCCTAGCCTCCTCAGCCCTGAGATTACAGGTGTAATCCCACCACATAGGTTCAGGGCAAACATGGCATGTGGTACCTGGGTCCTTATGTTGCCAGGCAGGTGCTTAGATCCTTGTGGTTATCTCCCCAACCCTGTAACACATTTTTAAAAGTATAAACATTCACAGTAATTTTTAAAAATCATGTCACCTGGGCCAGTGAAATGGTTTAGCGTTCTAGAGTGCCTGCTTAGGCAACTGCAGGGATTGTGGTTTGATCCCCAGCACCACCATGCTGCACCAGTCCCAGGGCAGGCTGAGCTGGCCATAAAAAAATAAAATAAATAATAATATACTAAAATAAATATCATGTCACCTATTATAGATGTGTTACTGAATATTCGACTAAGTCTCTTTTTATAGACTTAGAATTAGTTAATTAAAATCAAGATCATTAAAGGCATGGTAACAGCCTGAACTGCATAATGAGGCCCTGTCTCAAAAAGACCAAATAAATAAATAAATAAACAAACAAACAAACAAAATAATAAAGGCACAGTAACATCTCAGAATTCTTGTCAGTGTTATAAATATCTGCCCTGGACAACATTTTGGGTGATTTTGGTGGGGAAGGATACTGGAAACCAAACTTAGGACCTCCTGCTTGCTGGCAGGCACTGCACTGCTGAGCTATATCCCCAGCCCAGTGTTCAACATTTTAAGGAATTATTTAAGACATGCAAAGCAGGTTATGAGTTCAAGGTTGGCCTGCACTAGTGTAGCCCTGTCTCAAAAAAAAAAAAAAAAAAAAAAAACCACACACACAAGACACATATACATATCAACATACACAAAGTTGGAAGGTGGCTAAGATGTTAAATAATACAATAATATCACTAATGAACAATAAAAATGAAAAAGCAAAACAAAACACCTAGGTTGGATATGGTGTGGAGGCAAACACCAATAATCCTAGGACTCTGCCAGGCTGAGGCCAAAGGATCACAAATTTGAGCCCAGCCTGAGTAAGTAACCATGTCTCAAAATAAAAATATTTAAAAAATAGGCTGGAGATATAGGTAGGTACAAAGGCCCGAAGTCTCTAGTACTGCAAAGAAAACATCAGATTACTGTAACAACAGTAATCCTTCAGTCCATATGTAAGTGTAGATATTCTTTTGTTTTTTTTCCTTTTTTGAGACAGGGTCTTTCAATGTAGGTCAGGCTGGCTGAACTCACTATAAAGCTCTGGCTGGCCTCCACCTCATGGCAACTGTCCTGTTTTAGCCTTCCAAGTGCTGGGATTATACTTGCCTGGCTTGAAGGTTATTTCAAGTACTTCTAACACTTTGCCACTATGAAAAATACTTCAGCAAAATATCTGTATGCATGCCTTTATGCATATATGGTTACTTCTCCAGAATGACATTCTAGAATTAAAGTGGCCAGACTATCTTCCAATATAATTTTGATATACTGTCAAAAAGACTTTGTGGATGATTTACTCATTTGCATATGGATCATGAGCACAGAATAGTGCTCTCTTGTTTTTCTGAGACAGCGCCTTGCTATACAGTACAGGCTGGCTTTGAACTGTCAGTCTTCTTCCTGCCTTTGTGCTAGGGGATGAACTTGACCTTGTGCTTGCTAGGCAGGTACTTATGCCTCTTATCTCCAGCCCCAAGAATAGTCATCTCTTAAGAGAAGGTCCACACTCACATAATTTTTGTTACACTATACTGTTATAAATGTTCTATTTTATTACTGTTTTTAATATCTTACTATGTTACTGTATAAATAAAATGTTATCACAGGTAATATGTACAGGAATAGTCTCAGGTTTTAAGCATACCCCAGGAGTCATGGAATTTGTTCCTCATGTGTATACAGGACTGTAATAAGCCATGTCAACTATAGGATTGTGCTTCACGTGGGAAAATGGGTAGCTGTCATGCTGTGGGCTTGCTAAATGCTAGAATGACTCTCTAAGAGAAAACATCATGGTAGACTTTGGTGTTATGTTTTTGTTTATAATGCAATAGTCTAACATAGACAGAGAAAAGCATACAAAGAGAAATGTACCTTTCACTGAATTTCTATCCCAGGAAAATATCTGAGCAAATGTACATGAATAAACAGATTACTATACATGAAAAAATAAGACCATTCAATATTTTAGAGGAAAAATTAATATGACATGGTCTTTATTTTATTTATTTATTTATTTATTTTACATGGTCTTTATTAATATGACTCTCAAAATCATTATGCTGGGCTGGCTAGATGGTTCAGAGGTCTAAAGTGCCTGCTTAGGAGAGCTTAGGCAACTGCAGGGACTGCAGTTCGAGCCCTAGCACCACATGCTGCACCAACCTCACTACAAGGGCAGGCTGAGCCGGCCATAAAAAAAAAAAAAATGCTGAGAAAAAAAAAAAGGCAGAAAAAGATCATACTAGCACCTCTGGGGCCCTGCTGCCCCCACTTGCTTGTGTTCACTGGGCAGATACTGTACAGGTATGGTACAGCCCTCACCCCATTTGCTCAGTTTTGACTGCAATCATTCTTGCCTTCCTGGAGCAAGCTCTATTTGATTGTGGTGATGGATCTTGTACGTTAACAACTCCCATTTAAAGTATGTTGTTTAGGATTCTTGTATCTATGTTCACAAATGAGAGTGACTGTATTCTTTTGTTCTGTAGTAGGTACACTTTTGGGGCTCCACCTCAGCACATGAAAGGCTTGCTAATTCTATTTCCTTCACCCACCTCTGGATTCTATTTTTGTTTTAATTTTTTAAGTCTTTTATCAATAGGAGCTGTAGATTACTGATTTTTTTTTCTTTCAGAACAGGGAATTGAACCCAGGATCTTGCACTTCACAGGCAGGCACTTAGGCCCTGAGCTATCTCTCTGGCCCTGATGTTTTTGAAAAAAAAAAAAAAAAAAATTGTTGTAAATTTTTATTACAAGTCAAAAAATGAAGTTCTTAAAATTCTTAACGTGGCCCCGGCAGGATGGCTCTCAGTGGTCTAAAGTGTATGCTTAGGAAAGTTTAGGCGGCTGCAGGGACCGCAGTTTGATCCCTGGCACCACATGCTGTGCCAGCCCTGCCCTCAGGGTAGGCTGAGCCAGTCATAAAAATAAGTAAACAAACAAAAGTTCAGAAACAAGAAAAAAAAATTCTTAAAAAAAAATCTCAACTTGACTGACTATGGAACAATTAAAAAAACCTTTAAAGTTGTACTGAGAACCCCCCCTCCTCCCCCCGCCACGGGGTGGGGGGCGGCTCTACATTTGTTATTACCAAAGAGAGATGTTGGACCAAGGAGATAGCTTAGTGGCATAAGCACTTGCCTGGTAAGTGCAAGGTCCCGAGTTTAATCCCAGATACCAATAAAGAAAGAAAAAAAAGATGTCTTTAGGTAAAATAATAAAAGCCTCGGGGGCCGGGGAGACAGCTTCTGTAGCACAAGTGCCTGCCTGGCAAGTGCAAGGTTATGAATTCGAACCCTGGTCCTGCCAAATAAATACATACATAAGATAAAAAATAGCGCACGCCTGTAATCCCAGCACTCAGGAGGCTGAGGTAGGAGGATCGCTGCGAGTTCAAGACCAGCCTGGGCTACAAAAGTGAGCTCAAGACCAGCCTGAACTGCATAGCAAGACCCTGTCTCAAAAAGACTAAATAAATAAATGAATAAATAAATAAATGCCCCATGTTGCATAGATAACATGGATAGTCCTGGTTACTTATCATAGCCAAAAGGGAATACATAACGTCTTTAGCTCATCTTTCATTTATTTCATATTGGTGGAATTCCAAACTCATTTCTTCTTGTCAAATGACTAAGCCAGATGACAGGGAGCAATGATAAGTCTGCCCAGCCCTGCTCTCTACTGGTGGATCCAGGGCATTTGTCTCTTTCCAGCTTGTGATTTAGGGTATTCAGGCTGTTTGCTGTCCTTAGGTTTCACCCCCATGATTGTCCTCCTCTTCCTTGCTGTCCTCTTGAGGCTGGGCTAGGTGACATGGTCTGTGGTCTATAAACTCAATACCTTGCTCTCCTGTACCCTGCTGGGTGGTAGCACCCTCTATATTTTCTCCTTGCATAGCAGGGTTGGAGTCCTGTGGTAACAGCCCACAAAGCTCTCTTGCTGCCTTCATCTGTAATAGGGCAGGGCAGGCAGTGGTTAGGCCCAGTTCAGGAGCACTCTCTGGGTCCTCATTCTTCTCCTACTCTCACTGTTATGGACATTATGCCAATAACTGTGTGGGAGGACCCTGCAATGTGGGCAGTGTCTAGAATGGTGAAGTCTGCTGCATATTTACTGCCTTGAACAAAAGAGGCCACAGGGCCCAAGACATTGGCTATCTCTGTATCCTTTTCTCTTTCAGTCTCTCAATGTCCTACACAGAGAGGGGACTTCTGGAGTTGTTATTTATTGCACTTGGCTGGTGTCATTCCCATTGATGAAACTATGTGAACTCCTTTTGCTTTTTCTTCATGTATTTGTCATTACAGGGTCTCACTATGAAGCTTGGACTTATAGTAATCCTTCTGTTCTTAGCCTCCCCAGCACTGGGATTACATGTGTGTGACACTACACTCAGACTCTGTGGTCAGCTCAGCCGGCCCTGGGGATGGTTCTGTTGTGGCATGTGGTACCTGGGATCTATCCGTGGTCCTGGTACTTACCTAAGCAGGCGCTTTAGTTTGCTGAGCTATTTTGCTGGCCCCCATATGTCCATTTAAAAAAAAAAAATGTTATTTATTTATGTTATGGATGGCTCAGCCTGACCTGGGGGTAGGGCTGGCACAGCATGTGGTACCTGGGATCGAACCTTGGTGCCTATAGATGCCTAAGCAGGCGCTTTAGACTGCTGAGCTATCTTGCAGGCCCCCATATGTCCATTTTTTAAGTGAACCATTTCACTGTTTCCCAAATCTTCACTGCAATGACCTTCTTGTTCCCATTCCTGCCTGTGATGCAGGGCTTTGTGTTGGCAGCACAAAGGCAAAGGCACTGCTGAGTCTCAGCTTGTTGCCTGTGGTGATGGTGACAAAGCCAACTGTGGCTCCTCACAGATGTAAGGGTTCCTTGTGGGCCAACTTGGCACTCTCAGGGGTTCACAGTCTCCACTGATTGAGCTCTGGCCTCTAGTTTTGTCTCTTCAACTCCTGTAAGGCTTTGAAGAATGCAGAGTTTCTCAGTCACCTTTTCTAGAACTTGCAGCAGTCCAGTTCTTCCTTTATTTTTTCAGTTCTCCCTTCTGAGTTTCCTTCTTTCTGTATTCTAAACCTATAATTCTTTTTTTTTTTTTTTTTTTTTGTGGGACCAGGGTTCAAGCTCACAACTTTGCACTTGCCAGGCAGGCACTTGTGCCTGTAATTCTTTAATGCCTTGTTCATGTTTTAGTGTCTCTACGCAAATTACTACAATCATTTATTACTGAGAAAATACTTGTTTCAAGAAGGTTCATTGAAATTAGTCTCCATGGGGGCCAGGGAGATAGCTCAGTGGAGTAAGTGCTTGCCTGGCAGGCCCAAGGTCCTGAGTTCAATCCCTGGTACCGCAAATACACAACAAAACAAACAAACACACAAATTAGTCTCCATTACCCAAAGCAGAAAGAAAACGCTCATTTTTCCCAAGTAGTGAATTCAAATTTCTTTGGGTGTGTGTGCTCTGTTTTTTCTCTCTCTTTTTTTTAAACCATGTTTGAGTCTTATCTCTGGGATGAAGGAGGAGAAAGAGGAAACAGACCTTCAACTAATTCTCTTTAAAAACCCTCCATCTCACTTTTGAACATCTTATTTGCCAACTCTGTGCCTACAGCCCCTTTCACAGCTTTAGTATGGAGCCTGATTGTAACCATGGTTCATTTCACTAACATGTCAGAAAACAATCTGAAATTTCACTTTGTTAAGCAAACTGTTCTACTTTTTGTCTTTTGTGTGGAATTGTAAAATGGGGGAAACCGCCCCCCCCCATATTCAGTGCTTAAAACTGTAAGTTTTATGAGATATTTACAAACTTAGTAGAATATAGCCACTTTAAGAATTCATGTTACAGGTTGGACATGATGGTGTACACTTGTAATCCCAGAACTTGGGAGACTGAGGCAGGAGGATTGGTGTGAGTTCAAGACCAGTCTGGGCTACAAAAGAGAGCTCAAGGCTACCCTGAACTGTATAACAAGACCCTGTCTCAAAAAGACAAAAAGAAAAAGAATTCATGTTAGGCTTTTGAATGTTTAGGTCACAAAGAAATGAAAAGTATTTGAAGAGATAGATACACTTATCTCAATGTGAACATTATATAATGGATAGGTAGACTGAAATATCACACGGTACTCCTCAAACGGAATGTATAAATATGTAAAGTTTTTTTGTGTGGGTTAATGAAAGAACTTATCCTACAGATGAGACACAAATGCAAAATGTTATATGGACAAGGCTAGTTATTGAATCAGCATTTAAGTAAAATAGTAGAAAATAGCCTAAATATTTGTTAATAGAATACTGCTTAAATTACATTACAATTGGGCTGGGGATATAACTCAGCAGCCTAGAGCTTGTCCTGAGTTTAAGTACTAACACCAGGAAAAAAAAAAAAGGGATTGAACTCAGGACCTTGCACTTGCCAGGCAGGCACTTGTGCCCCTGAGCTATCTCCCTGGCCCCCTTATTTTTATTTATTTTATTTTTTATTTTTTCTTGTTTCAGAATCTTTGTTTATTCACTCATTTTTCTTTTATTTATTTATTTATTATTATTATTTTTTTTTTTTCTTATTTCAGAACCCTTGTCTGTTTATTCACTCATTTTTATGGCCGGCTCAGCCCACCCTGAGGGCAGGGCTGGTGCAGCATGTGGTGCCGGGGATCGAACCGCGGTCCCTGAAGCAGCCCAAGCTTCCCAGAGCAGGCGCTTTAGACCACTGAGCCATCCTGCCGGGCCCTATTCACTCATTTTTATGGCTGGCTCAGCCCACCCCGAAGGCAGGGCTGGCGCAGCATGTGGTGCCAGGGATCGAACCGCGGTCCCTGAAGCCACCCAAGCTACCCCAAGCAGGCGTTTTAGACCACTGAGCCATCCCGCCGCCCCCCCACCTTACTTTTAATCATAAATAAAACATACCCACCAAGTCAAACTTTTTTTTTTTTTCTTTTTTTTTAAGTCAACCTTTTCTACAGAGAGCTCACATGCCAAAGAAGCCAAGCTAACTTCAACATACATACTTAAGAAGCTCCAGTGGTGTAATCAGTTAGCACACAGTACTTATGTAAAGGATGTTTATTTGAAACTAAGTAAGACTAACTAGGTGAAAGCAAGCTCAATCTCTTGAAATTCAGCAGAAAAAGTTCTTGCTAGTGGGGCCCGGCAGGATGGCTCAGTGGTCTAAAGCACCTGCTTAGGAAAGCTTAGGCAGCTGCAGGGACCGCGTTTCGATCCCTGGCACCACATGCTGCGCCAGCCCTGCCCTCAGAGCAGGCTGAGCTGGCCATAAAAATAAATAAACAAACAAAAGTTCTGAAACAAGAAAAAAAATTCACTAAAAAAAGTTCTTGCTAGGGCTATCAAAGGGAGATGTTTCAACTATGCATAGATGATAGAAGAAACAGAAGTGGTAGAAATACTAAAAACCATAAAGAAGAGACACAGAATTATGGAAAGTGAGACTTATCTCACTTTATATATCTCTATGTTTAAGATCTGTAATGGTAGTATACTATAACTAACTTCTTAATTTTTCATCAACTGTATCTATAATACTAACTTCATATTATGCTTAAATCAGCTGAATGGAAGGGCCAGCCAAATAGCTCAGGGGATTAAAGTGCCTGCATGTAGGCACAGAGGCCTTGGGCTCACTCACCTGGCCTGCTGTGCTGGCCTGGCCCCCAGACCAGGGCGTGCTGAGACAGCAATTGAGACTGGGCATGGTGGCGCACCCGTAATCCCAGCTCTTAAGAGGCTGTAAACAGGCAGATCACTGAGTCCAATCTAGTAGTGAGACCCTGAATACCCCTTAGACCCTTCCCTAAAATACAAAAAACAAACATCAAAATTAGCTGAATGGGATCGAGAAACCTATCTTTCAGAGTCTGTACTACTAATATCAGTTTTTTTGTTTTTTAAAGACAGGGTCTTGCTATTTAGTTCAGGCTGGTCTTAAACTCACTATACAGAAGACCAGGCTGGCAACAAACTCACAGTGACCCTCCTGCCTCAGCCTCCCAAGTGCTGAGACTACAGGTATGAGCCACCATGTCTGGCCATAAGAGCAGTATGATTTTTCTTTCTTTCTTTTTTTTTTTTTTTGTGGGACCAGGGTTCGACCATGCACTTTGCCAGGCAAGCATTTGTGTCATGGAGCTAATGCCCCAGCCCCTCAGCAGTATGATTTTTCTTAAAAGCAGCATTATTTTGACTGAAATCCACCTGATGTTTTGGTCTTCAGTTTGTAATACCATAAAATGAAGAAATTGCATTAGATAATATGTCACAGTACTATACTTTCCTCCTTGAGTCTATTGCCAAGCCCTGCCTTATTTTCACTTTTCAATTCAGCATTTTCAATCAGGCAGAGATAGTATTTAAGGTAGAGGCTATTACCATCCTATAAATCCTTTAATAAAATGTCCATCCTTTGTGACTTGAAGAGTTTCTTACTGAATATTTTCTACAGTTTTAAAAACCACTCTGAAGCTGGGCATGGTGGCACATGCCTATAATCCCAGAACTTGGGAAGCTGAGGCAGGAGGATTGGTGTGAGTTTGAGACCAGCCTGGGCTACAAAAGTGAGCTCAAGGCTAGCTTGAACTGCATAGTGAGACCCTGTCTCAAAAAGATAAACAAACGAACAAACAAATATAAGCAACCCCTTTGGGCTGGTGAATAGCTCAAAGGATTAAAGCCCCTGCAAGCAGGCACAGGAGGACTGATCCCTGGGCCTACCAGGCTGGCCTAGCTAGCCCCTGGGGACTGGGCAATTGAGACTAGGTCTTGGGAGGCTGTAAACTGGTGGATCACAATGAGTCCAATCTAGCAGTGAGAATGACAACTTGTAGAACCTTCCTTAAAATACAAAATAACCCCCCCAAACCCTCTGATAATTCTCTCTTAGAAATAGAACTGAATGCATTTTTTTTGACTTACCAGATTAATAAAATAAAACATTAACTCTGCCAGGATAACTTAAAGATGACTATGTAATACAATATGTATATTTAACTAAATAAATATAAGATATAAATATTTATATGTCACATATATGAATACCTATTTGGTTTTGTTTTTTGAGACAGGGTTTCACTGTGTAACTCAGGCTAGCCTTGAGTTTACTGTATAGCCCAGGTTGGCCTTAAACCCACAGTGACCCTCCTGTCTCAGGGGCTTTACAAGTATATGCTATCACACCCAGCTATATTTCTTAATTTACTTATTCTAAGATTATTTTTATAGTAATCTCCATTATTATAAATGTTGTCATATGCACTAGTCTTAGAGATTCTACATTCATGCAATCTATCAAAGCCTCATCCATTCCTGACTCTTACTTTGTTGTCAGTCAGTAACAGGAAGGAGTCTGGGACAACACACTGCACTGCACTGCACTGCTAATTTATTTGCATGTGTTCAATGGAACAAGAGCAGTGACAGCAAATGATGATCTGAAAATAACCTTTACCTCAAGGTTATTTTCCATTAGGATATTTAAAAATCAGTAGATACAAGTCTTATTTAAAAATAAACAAAGGCAAAGCCGGGTGTGGTGGCGCACGCCTGTACTCCCAGCACTTGGGAGGCTGAGGCAGGAGGATTGGTGTGAGTTTGAGACCAGCCTGGGCTACAAAAGTGAGCTCAAGGCCAGCCTCAACTGCATAGCGAGACCCTGTCTCAAAAAGACCAAAAAAAAAAAAAAAAAAAAATAAATAAATAAATAAAAATAAAAATAAACAAAGGCAGCCGGGCGTGGTGGCGCACCCCTGCAATCCCAGCACTTGGGAGGCTGAGGCAGGAGGATCAGTGTGAGTTCGAGACCAGCCTGGGCTACAAAAGTGAGCTCAAGACCAGCCTGAACTGCATAGTGAGACCCTGTCTCAAAAAGACAAAAATAAATAAATAAATAAATAAAAATAAACAAAGGGAATTTAAAAATAATAAAATTCTTACCAGTTTTTCTGCTTCTGTGTTCATTTCCCTTAATTTTTTGATATGTTCCTTTTTAATCATGAGAATTTTTGATAATTTAGTCTATGAAGAAGAAATGAAGAAGAGGCATTTATGTATTTTAGTCAAGCACCACATTTCCAGTTTTTCACTATGACATTTGAACAGATATTAGTGTCTCAATATAAAAATAGCAAGCATTTTATTTTATATATTTGATTCGCTAACAAGAAAACATTTTAAAATTCACGTAATTAAGACATATCAAAAGGACCAAAGAGGAGCCAGCGAGATGGCTCAGCAGTCTAAAGCGCCAGCTTAGCCAGCTTAGGTAACCTCAGGAACTGTGCCAAGCCTTAGCAATACATGCTGGGCCAGCCCCACCTCCAGGGTAGGCTGAGCTGGCCATAATAATAAAAAAAAAAGACCAAGGAGTCAATTTGATCAAACTTTTACAACTCAAGCTAGGACAATTTATGGACTATAAGAATAATAACTGCAAAGAATTGAAGCTCAAATTTTAAAATCTGTAAGTTTATACTTATCCTTTAAAGAAAAAAAACCCCTCCAATCTAAATACTGTTAGAAACTGCTAATGATCAAACCCGTTAAACCCATTATTTGGCAAATTAGAAAAAAGAAAAAAAAAACACAAAACATTTATTATGCATTTCCTATACAAGACATTATCACTAGGTAAACAAACAATTGGGAAGTTCTTAACAATTTCAATTTTTAAGCAAAGAAGGAATGACCTAACCAAAATTACAGATGCAATGGCCTTTTCTTTTTGAGACAGGGTCTCTTTATGCAGTTCAGGCTGGCCTTGAGCTCACTTTTGTAGCCCAGGCTGGTCTCGAATTTGCACCCAATCCTCCTATCTCAGCCTCCTAAGTGCTGGGATTATAGGTGTGTGCCAGCATGTCCAGCCAGAATGACCATTTTTTTTTTCATTATTTATTTAAACATTTATTTGTCTTTTTGAGACAGGGTCTGGCTATGCAGTTCAGGTTGGCCTTGAGCTCACTTTGTAACCCAGGCTGGTCTCGAACTCACATTGATCCTTCTGCCTCAGCCTCCCAAGTGCTAGGATTACAGGCATGCGTCACTACTCTTGGCTTACAATGACCATTTTATAGGATACTAAAGAAGAGAAACTTGGACTGGCAACCTAGTCCAGCAGACTAAGTGTCTGCTTAGGCAAGTGCTGGGACCAAGGTTCCATTCCCAGCACCAGAAGCTACTCAGGCCTGGCCCCAGTTCCCCCACCTCCATGCACTGAGTGGCATAAGCCTGTAATCCCAGGGCTGGGAGGCTGAAAACAAGAGGATTACTAGGAATCTGGGCTGTGAAATGAGGTCCTGTACCAAATACATAAAAAATGAGAGAAAGGGCCCAGCAGGATGGCTCAGTGGTCAAAAGCGCCTGCTTAGGAAAGCTTAGGCAGCTGCAGGGACCACAGTTCGATCCCCGGCACCACCTGCTGCGCCAGCCCTGCCCTCAGGGCAGGCTGAACTGGCCATAAAAATAAATAAATAAACAAAAGTTCTGAAACAAGAAAAAAAAAAGAGAGAGAAAAACTTATGTACTGATAAAGTCTTGAAAACAGCTATTTAGTGCCAAAATGGAATGAGATATCAAGTCATGAAAAGACATGGAAGGAGCTGGGCATAGAGGCACATGTCAACAATCCCTGCACTCAGAGGTTGAGGCAGAAGGATCTTAAGAGGCTAGTCTGGGCTACATAATGAATTTAAGGCCAACCTATACTACAAAATGGCAAGACCCTGCCTGGAAAAAAAAAAAAAGGCATTGTAGAACATTCCTGTAATTTTAGGACTTAGGAGGCTGAGGCAGGAGGAATGCCTCGGGTTCAAGACAGACTGTGCTAGCTTGTGATTTCAAAGTCAGTGTGAACTACACAGCAAGATCCTGTCTCAATTCCAACCCTCTCCTCAAAAAAGATATGGAAGAAACTTAAATGTATATTAGTAAGAAAAATTAATATACTGTATGATTCTAACTATATAACCATCTAGATAAGGTAAATTAGGGAGACAGTAAAAACATCAGTGGTGGGCTGGAGAGATAGCTCAGCAGTGTAAGAGCCTGTCCAGCAAGCACAAAGACCTGAGTTTGATCCCTGGTACCACATGCATGCTGGCCCAAAACCATGGGTGGTGGTTCATGCCTATAATCCTAGTGCTGGGGAGGCTGAGACAGGAGGTTCTCAAGTCTGAGCTGCACAGAAAAACTCTGCACCTAAATGACAGAAAGAAACAGAAGAGAGAGAGACAGAGACAGAGAGATGGAGAGAGACAGAGAGACAGAGAGAGAAACAGAGGGACAGAGAGAGAAGGAAAGATCGATCAGTGGTGTCCAGGGCTGGAGGGAAGGGATGAACTTTGGCTGGAACACGAAAGATTTTTAAGGCAGTGTAACTACTCTGTAGCATGTTACAATTATTGATAACTTTGTCTAACTCTTTAAAATATGCAACACCATGAATGAGCCCTAATGAACACTGTGGCCTTTAGCTGATGATGCTGCCAGTGTTGTTCCACCAATTGTAACAAATGTCCTAGTCTGGTGGGGCATGTTGACAGTAGAAGGACTGTATCAGTGCTGGGCAGAGGGCATACAGAAAACATGTGTACCTTCCTCTCAACTTTTCTGTCAACCTAGAATTGTTCTATAAAAACAAGATCTATTAAATTAAAAAGCAAGCGAACATGTAGGTATAAATCAAATTATTAATTTTTTAAGACATACTACAATTGTAATGAGATGTGCTACCTTATAGTTCTCTCTTTACCAGCTCCCCCCCCACACACACACAGAAAAGTGTTTCATGTTCTGTTTGTGAAAGGGATAAGTCTTGGCTCTTCCTGTATTTTCAGTCTTTCATGTGTAGGTATCTACCTTTGGGCTGGGTGTGCTAAAACATGCCTGTAATTCCAGTACTCAGGAGGCTGAAGCAGGAGAACTGCCCTGCATTAGAACTAGCCTAGGCTACATTGTAAAATCAGGGCCAATCTGTACTACGTGACACTGTCTCAAGGAAGAAAATAATTGGCTTCCAAAGCCAAAAGACACAAGAAACTTTATATTGTTAGAGTAGTTAGGAATATAGGATTAAGCCGGGTGTGGTGGCCCACGCCTGTAATCTCAGCACTTGGGAGGCTGAGGCAGGAGGATCAGTGTGAGTTCGAGACCAGCCTGGGTTACAAAAGTGAGCTCAAGGCCAGCCTCAACTGCATAGCAACACCCGGTCTCAAAAAGACAAAAAAAAAAAAAAAAAAAAAAAAAAAAAAAAAAAAAAAAAAAAAAAAAAAAAAAAAAAAAAAAAAAAAAAAAAAAAAAAAAAAAAAAAAAAAAAAAAAAAGGAATATAGGATTAATACAGAATACTATACAAATGCACACAAACAGTAAGACTTTTCTTCAAAATCAAATACCAAAAAGTAAACAATAAATATTTTAATGGATTATGTTATAAACATCTTTTTTTCTGCTGGCACTAGGCATTGAACTCAGAGCTTTCACACTACACTATATCCTCAGCCCTTTTTTATTTTGAGATAGGGTCTCATAAAGTCACTATATAATTCACAAGCTAGATTTAAACTTGTAACGTTCTTGTCTTAGCCTTCTGGAGTGCAGGGCTACAGATATGTACCATGTCCGGTTATAAACATCTTACAAAGATATCTCAAACCAAAGTAGTTTTTAATTTTCTTTTTTTTTTTTTAATTATTATTATTATTTTTTTAGTAGTTTTTAATTTTCAAAAAAAGAAATAAATAGGGCCAGGGATACAGTCTAGTGGCACAGCACCTGCCTGAAAAGTGTAAGATTA
>PVJA010030085.1:0-26115 GCA_004027025.1 Myocastor coypus
GATCCTCCTGCCTCAGCCTCCCGAGTGCTGGGATTACAGGCATGCGCCACCACGCCCGACTGTTCTGGCTTGTTTCAAGAATTTTAACATTATCATTTTGATACAAGACAGCATCGCTCTTTAAATTACAGTCTCTTCTTTGAAACAGCTCCCCAAAGTGACTCCTCTTTTGTTTTGGAAATGTTTATATGTCAACATTCTAAACATTAGTTGATTATTTTAAAATGTTTTTTAAAAGATTGTTTAGCTGACTATTGAAATTTGAAAGACAACATGGCCTGGTACAACTATTCTCAAATTGATTCTCACATGGTACCTGGAATGCAAAATGTGATTATGCTTTTTCCATTCTTCTGAGACATTCCAAGTGCATGAACAGTAACTACACTGTTTCATTTTTGATTCAGTGAAACTAGTCAGAGCCAGGCATGAGTGTACATTCTTATAATCTCAGCACTCTAAGAAGCTGAAGTAGGAAGATCACAAGTTCAAAACCATCCTAGGCAATATAACAACTCTGGCAGACACTGTCAATAATTTTTAGAAGTTAAGGATGTAGCCCAGTGCACAGGCCCTGCATTCAATATCCAATACCAGGGGTAAAATAAATAAATAAAAGAAAACAAATCATAATGTTTTAAAAAAGGAACAAGAGTGACCACCTATTATCTTGGTTATGCTTTTATCATACTGAGTGCCCTTTATTGGACCTTCTTTCACAGACTCACTTAAAATTTCAATGCCCAAGGTGTTTCTTTCTGCATACTCTCATTAAAGACTACCCTAGACATGTAAAGATATATTTAGTATCTATATGTTGATGATTCCATAAATTTATATTTCTAAGAAAATCTCTTTTCTGATATTTAGAAACATACCTGTTCCACTGTATGCTCAATATTTCCTCTCCAACATTTCATGGACATTTTAATTTCAACTTGTATGCATATTCTCCCAGACACCCTGCAATATGGCTCTGTGAACAGATTCACCATTCATCCAAAGTCAGAAACTCAGAAATCAGAACTAAAACCTCCTTTCCCCTCAGCATCTATATCTAATCTATCTTCAAGTCTTATCCATTTCCTAAGGTAGAGTAAGCCTCTATTCTGCTTGTATTTCTGCCTTACTGTTGCTATCTTCCTTGCTTATGCTATGGTTCTACTTTACCTGGAGTACTGTCATTTAGTTTCCACACAGCACACATGGAGTAAAAGGTTGGTGGTGCTCTACGATTCAAGATCTTCCTGAACTTAGTAATTCCCATGCCACTGGAGAGAGGCAAAATCAGGTGACCATTATCAGAAATCAGGTATGAGAATTACTGAAGAAATGCACAACTGTAAGCAGAATAACAAGACAAATACACTTCTCTGCAGAGCCATATAAGGTCAAAATTGATAGGATATTAATAGAACCTGTAAGGTTTAACATCCAGGAGCTAGAAAGCTTATATTCATCCTAGGGGGAGAAGATAATTATGCATATGACTTGTGATGATCATGAACCTACCACTGAGGCTAAATCTTGACACTGGTAACAGTTTAGTATACAAAGGAGACATCAGGCATATAATTTATTTTTCCACAACAATATCCTCTCGTCCCTTGCTTGAATCGGCTCTGTCTTATAAGACCAGTTCTCTGGAGAAATCATGGAAAAAATAAACAGGAATGTGTGGGTGAAGGGAGAGACGACGGGGATAAGCACATTTTATTAGAAAAGAAAGGGACAAATAAGATGATCTTCAATGAAGAAATAAGTCTTTCCTCTTGCAAAATCACAAAGTCAACTTTATCATACATTTCTTTTTGCTGCCACTATCCAAGTCTCCATAAAGATATTTTAATGTATAAAAATATTTATTAGTACATGGTTGCAGTACATAATGATTCCATTCATCATGGGAAATTGCTACATGTACGTAATCCATCTTACTTCCTTCACTTCCCCTTCATCTGTTGCTCTCTGTTCCATTTGCAAACGTTTCTATTTATATACAAGCCTACAGTAATGATAGTATGCCTCCCTCATCTTTTACCATTCCCTCCTCTATTATTGCCTTCTAGGTATGCCTTCTTTTGCTATTACTGGAATCCAGTAAGCTTGCTTTAGCCTTATGGATTTGTAGTCCCTGCTGTCTCATCCTGGACTTGTCTTCTCTAAAATATCCTTACAATTTTCTCTTTCACTTCCTTCAGATCTCAACTCATATAATATTTTATCATCAGTTGACCTTGCTGTCTTCCACCTATCCATGTCAAGATCTTGTACATGTATATCTCCTAATAAAATATTGCTGCATGTATATTTCTAATAAAATGTTACCTCAATGGCAGTAATTTCTTTTATTGTTTCACTATGGTATCTATGAAATTTTGGAACAGTCCCAGACTTACAATGAGTCCAAAATTATGCGTTCGGCATATGAAAAAAGAACAAATATTCAAACCTGAACAAGCAGTGACATA
The DNA here is from genome assembly GCA_004027025.1 of Myocastor coypus. NCBI lineage: Eukaryota > Metazoa > Chordata > Mammalia > Rodentia > Myocastoridae > Myocastor > Myocastor coypus. The sequence goes on from PVJA010030085.1 coordinate 2,472, forward strand.
TCCTAGTGCAAAATTCCTCCTATTAATTACCAACAAATGCTAAGGAAAAAAGGCCCTTCTTACTCAAGCTGCATCAGTCTAGCTGGACAGAATCCAGGAACTATGACAATCTCTGCTAACACCCACTCAGAACCCCCTTGCCCCTTGCATATGCTAAGTGTTTCTATTCATGTGTTTTCCGTGTGACTTTGTATTCATTCTCATCTAAACTTTTTCTTGCCCAAATGAAGATGCACAATACTCAATGTCTAGAACATATTTAGCCTTTTTGTGTTTGAGATTTGGGGTTATTTCTCTCACAGAGCATTTGGAACCACAGCCCCATCTCCTCAGTGGCCATTCCACAGCCAAGCCACCTACCCTGATCACCACATTGCTAATTTGAAACATTCACATTTTCTATGCAACAAGTTAAGCACGTGCCTCACATTGAGAATGTAGACACAAACTAGTTGTCTAGGGGTGGTACAACTGCAGAAACTAGTATTAAAATTGCTTTTAGGAGCTGCTTGCGGTGTGGTGATTATGTCACTAAGCCTCATAAGATTTTACTCATGTTCATGAAAGCATAGAAAAGTGTTAAGAACTGAATTTTTGAGTTAAAAATATCTATGTCTATTTATTTATATTGAACCAAAATAAGCCCCTAATTATTCCATAAAAATTAGAGTGGTCTTTTCTTTCTATGAAAGTATTGTATAAAGCATTTTATTCACATAACTGAATCTGTTTAGCAGAGAAAATAACTGCAAATGTAACTCATGTACAACAATTAAGTGGCTATGAACAACTCTGAAATTTATACCACAATGAAATTCAAAATCCTTCTCTTTAAATTTCTTAGGGTGAAGATGTCATTAACATAGGAAATAAATAAAATATCTTTTAGTTTATTTTACACTTTACTTATAGTTGAAATATCTTTATAACCAATCTCAGATAGAGTGATGCATTTAAAAGGAAACTGAATCGGGCACTAGAGTTAAGTCAGAGTTCTGTAAAATAGAAATTATCATTCAACTTTAAGTATAATTCCTCTCCAAGTCATATTTTCTCGATGTAGACAACAAGGGAATTAAATAACAATGACTTCCATCTAAGTGCTAAATAATATCCTGATGGGGAAGGATTTTGAAATTTGTAGTGACAGTGTTGGCATTTAATGGGTTAGTAACAGTGATATTAGATGTCTCACGATACATACACCAATACAATCAAGAATTGCCTTCCACCAAATGTCAATAGTGTTCCTCTAGGGAAACACTGGACTGGATGAGGTTCAAGATCTCTGCAATCATTGCCAATTTTTGATTGTATCTACCACCTCTTCTAGAATCACTATCTTCAAGTGTAAACTACAAACACATGGATCCAATAAAATTATTTTTTTGCATTGATTTAAGTGACATGTTGTGAGCTTTCAGATTTTCTTCTGGAGGTTATTAAGGTTTGGACCTCAAATGTCCCCCAAGAGCCTGGTCGGTTCAAGGGCAAGGCTATTAAAGAGTGACTGAGTTATGGAAACACTACAGCTGACATGGTATTAGGTGGGGCCTGCACAGAAGTAGCTCAGTGGGAGTGTGAGGTGGAAGTATATATCTGCCTCCCAGTTCCTCTCTTCTCTGTTACCTGCTATATTGATATGAGTAGCTTTCCACCATTGCCAGCCCTCGTGCCATGCTGTTTCTGTGCAGAAACCTGTGGAACACGAACTGAACATTAAGAACTGTGAATCAACGTAAACCTCTCTTTAATTTCTTCTGTTGTGCATTTTGTCTCAACAATGAGGAGTGACAAAAACCCTGTGAATAGTGTTGGCTGGTAACATGCATTAAATATAACAAAAACAAATCTAGCATGAAAGGTAAAGAGAAAATGTGTATATATAGAACTACAAAAAGTGTGTGTATTTTGTGGAACAACAAAATAATAACTTTTTTTTTTTTTTTGCGGCACTGGGGTTTGAACTCATGACCTTGCGCTAACCAGGCACGCACTTGTGCCACAGAGATATCTCCCCAGCTCGCAAAATAATAACTCGAAGAAACCTATGAAAAGTTAAAGGAGTATAATGTAAACTACACAGTAAATATCAAAATTAAGATAGAATACATACAAATCCAGAAGAAAAAATTAAAATCAATCTTTAGAACAATGTTCAGTTAACCCAAAAGGATCGTTAGTAGACTAACTAACAAAGGCGATATCATAAAATAAACTGAACAGTTGATTAGCCTGATATCTAACTATATGAACTACTATGGTAATTACTTTTATTAAATAAGCACTCCAACTCAAATATAAAACTTGCTAAAATACATAAAAACCAAGACCAATATATATTCCACTAGGTATACAATTTAAATATAAGAACACAAATGGATGGGAAATACATGGTGGAATGAAAATAGATAGTAAGCAGTATACGTAGGACAGCATCAATACAGTAGTAACATACAAAATAGATTTCAACAAAAAATATAAATAGAAACAAAGTGAATTAGTTCTCAATGATAGGGAGTCTTGATTTATCAGAAACATATAATAACCATAAATGATTTGTACCTAGTATGAAGCTTTGACATAATGAAACAAATTTAACAATGTAAAGCAAGGGAAAGAGATGTTTCCAAAACCATAGGCAGACATTTGTTTATACCTCTTTCAGGAACTGTAGAGCAAAAAAAAAAAAAAAAAAAAAAACAGTAAAGTTACAGAAGAACTGCATAATTCTTATCACTTTGTGTGTTATTCAATATTTATAGATTTTTACATTTTTCAAGTACAAAAGGGATATTCTTTTGAAGTGTATCTAGACCAATCTTTGAATGGTAACAAGACCACTACATTTAATAGAGCTAAAATCATACAGAGTATGTTCTCTGCTCATAAGCTGAATCATAAATCAATAGCAATGAATATCAAGGAAAATATCTAGGATGAAGCTTTCAGCATGAAAAGCAAACCAAGAAAAATTAGAACATATTTGAACTGAATAATAAAAATATTGATAATAAAAGTATATAAAATGTATAAATATCAGAACGTGGCTCATTAAACACTGATAGGAAACTTTACAGCTCTCAATGCTTATAACACAAGATGGCTCTACTTCAAAACAAGAGACAAAAACGAGTAAAGATAAGTTTTTTCAGTGTTAGTTAAAAGTAAATATAAAAAGAAAGTGTGGTGATTTCTTTCAACAACCAACAGCAATAATTTTATTTTAACCATGAGGCATAAAAAGTAAAGCCAGATTAGTATGCTGAGCTATAAAAGGCTCAAGTCAACAGCTTCCTACATTGCCAGTTCTGCCAATAACACACTACTGTTGGGGAATATTGAACTATGTATACAGCTACTTTCTTTTAGTTCAGTGAAAAGAAAGATTTGTATCAGCAGTGTTTAGAAAAGTTATCATGTCTGCATCTTGTACTCGGAACAACTACTATGAAGACAACAACACGCATTATATTAAGTATTGAAGCTGTCCTAATACATGTTGTGAAAGTGTCTCATAATTTCTCATTAAAAGTAATTAAAATAAAGAATAATAAACTCAAAACCTTCATATAAAAGGAAGATATAAGTAATGACCATAGAAATAAACACTAGGCCTGTAGCTCAGGGAGAGAGTACTTGCCTAGGATGTACCCTTGGATTTAACTCTAGCACCACACAAATGGAAAGGATAAAATCAGATACTCATGAAATAAAAAGCAGAAAAATGTTAAAAACATATGCAAGGACACAATTTATTTCTTTGAAGAGGGACAATGTAAATAAACATAAATGTTACTTAGTAAGAGGACATTACATGAAGTTTACAGATATTAAAAATATTAAACATATTATCAGCTAATACTAGTAATGACCTTATAATACACTTAACAATTCATGTGAAATGGAGTAATTCATTGGAAAATAGAATTTATCAAAACTAACCAGAAGATGACAATAATCTCAGCTTCATAAAGCTGAGGCTAGAGGGATACACGTTTGAAGCCAGCCTGAATAACTTGGTGTGATCTTGTTTCAAAAAAATCCAATCAATGTAAACTCTCAACATATTACTTACATAATGAACATTAAGTCAAGATCAAAGCCCAAAGAAATGAAATTATAAAGATCAAGGTGGAAATTAATGCAATGGAGATGAATAAAATGATACAAAAATTAATGAAACAAAGAGCCGGTTCTTTGAAAGATCAAATAAACTAGATAAACCCCTAGCAAACTTTATAAACAACAGGGAAGAAAAAAATGAAATTCATGCAATAAGAAGGAAAAGGGCAAAATCACTGTACATTCCATGGAAAGTTAGAAATTTTTTTTTGAATGTTAGAAATTTATCAGTACATACTTCCAAAGTTTTTCCTCTCATAGGATGGAAAACAAAAGAAATGGACAGATTCATAGATACATATGAATTACCAGACCTGAATCAAGAAGATATAAAAGTTATGAGCAACGCAGTACCAGTCAATAAAATTTAAAGTGTAACAAAATCTTACCATCAAAGAAAAGCCCAGTTCCTGATGGTTTTGTAGCTGAATTCTAAAAGAATTCTAGAGAAGATTTAACACCAACTTTTCTCAAACTCTTCAATGAAATTTAAGAGGAAGCAATTCTCTCAAACTCATTCATAGAAGCAAGCATTACCCTGACATAAAAAGAAAGACCCAACTAAGAAAGGCAACTATAGCCCAGTCTCCAAAGTGAGTATAAATGTAAAAATCATGAATAAAATGCTAGCAAACAGAATACAGCAAATCATCAAGAAGATTATTCATCATGACCAAGGGGTTTTCATCTCAGTTGTGCAGAGATGGTTCATTATACACACATGAATGAATGTAATACACCACATCTAAGAGTTAAGACAAAAATCACATGAATATCTCAGTAGATGCAAAAAAAAGTTTTTGAAAAAGTACATAAATAATTTATTACAAAAACTGTTGAAAATTGAACTCCTTTTGTTTCTTTGCTGAATTGTTGTCAATATTTCTTTCTTTCTTTCTGTTCTCTTTTGTCTTATTGAGACAGGGTCTAGCCATGCAGTTCAGACTTGCTTTGACCTCGCTTTTGTAGCCCAGGTTGGTCTCAAACTCACACCGATCCTCCTCCCTCAGCCTCCAAAGTGCTGGGATTATAGGCATGTACCACTACGCCCTGTTCCCTGTTGCCAATATTTCAAAGTGAAATCTTTGAAAAGAGAGGTAAATTGCACTTAAAGCACTGATACACACAGTTTTAATTTTAGATTGAATTTATGAATATGCATATTTGCGTATTTATACTTGTATTCATGTATTTATCTTGTTTATTTTAAAGAGAAAAAAACAAAACCTAGTTTCAAAACAGGTTAGTGTTACAATAGTTGATACAGTGTATTGTCTTCATATTAATTAATCAGAGCTCAAGATACAGATATTATATATTGTCTAAGTAATAATTGTACAAAGTATTCTTTTTAAAAAGGAAGAGAAGCTAACTGTATAACTCTGGTTAAGTTGGCAAAAATTCAGCAAAGAACCAGGCATGGTGGCGCACACCTGTAATCCCAGCACTCGGGAGGCTGAGGCAGGAGGATTGGTGCAAGTTCGAGACCAGCCTGGGCTACAAAAGTGAGCTCAAGGCCAGCCTGAATGCATAGCAAGACCCTGTCTCAAAAAGACAAAAAAAAATCAGCAAAGAAGCAAAAGGAGCACCTGGTAATATTTATAATGATAGAAATATCTACAAGCTACATTAAGTGAATTATATGAAACCACAAATCAGTACAAATATTACATTTCCATTTATATACAAATACATAAAATACAATACGTGTGTGCATGTTTTAAATAGTTTTCTGTATTATTTGCTTCAAATGTTTTAGAAAGACAGCACAGAAAAAGATTGGTAATGGCAGTTGTGTGTGGCTGCCTCAAGAATACAGACTAGGATTAGAATATATTCTAATAATTTATATTATATACTGTGTGAAATTATGTCATATTCATTTACTACTTTTCAAAGCATGTCATGTAATATTATTATCCTATACCATATGCACTGGAATTTAACGCCATCATCTTTCTCAATATCAAACATCTTAGACTTAGCATAAAACTGGTTTTTTCCATCAAACATTGATATTGTAATAAATCCCTCTACAATGTGATAAAAAAAAACAATTACACATTTTTATACAGAAATTTAGAAATCTAACCACATACAAATTTATGGCAGATCCATCCTGTGGCATTTTTTCTTGTCTCTTATTCTTTGCTGTTGCATTTTTTAAACATTTACTTGAGACAGTGTATAGCAACAACTGATATGACATTAGAAGCAGCACACATTTGGAAGACCAGAATGACAGGCTTTCAAAACATGGTTTCTGGAGGGTTAACAACTTAAGCTTGTAGACCAAAAACTAGAGAAAAAGAAGAACTACAATGACAGCCAATACTTTGGCCTTAGCACCTCAAGGTCACTGAGGACACAGGACATAAGAGAACCTGTACTGTATCATCCTGTAACTCAGTGGTGTCCCAAATTTTCTGATCAAGGAAATCATAGGGCCACAGAGGAAAGATATCAGTGATGTACAGAGTGTCTAAGGGGAGTCACCTAGAGAGAAAATGTTCTCTCAGGCTTTCACAGAGAGCAAACTGGTCAAGCAGTGGCTGTGACTCATCCAGATGGCTGACACTGACAAAAGTTGTGCAAAATGCTGTACGAGTATATCTTGAAGGAATTTGACTGATCTTGTCAGATTCAAAAGTGACATGTTCTGTTATACAGGGCTTGCTTTACCTTGCTCTTAAGCAGCCAGCAGAAATGTTTAATCACAAGGCATAAAAAGTAAATCCAGAATAGTTTGCTGAGCTGTAAAAGATTCTAGTCAACAGCTTCTGACAATGTCAATTCTGCCTCTAATCCATTACTATTGTGGAATATTGAGCTATGTATGCTACTATTTGCTGCTAGTTCAATGAGAAGAAACACTATTTGTACCAATAGTGTCTAGAAAAGTTATCATGTCTGCATCTACCCTGAACAACTACTATGAAGACAGCAACATGCATTGTGTTAATTACTGTGGCTCTCCTACCAACCTTTCTTGAAACTATCTCATTGTTATTTCTTTGTCATTAAAATTACTAAAACAAAAAAAACCAAAATATAACATGTAAAAAGATTAGAGTAAGAAAATATAAATTAATTCCAATATCTTCTCATTTATTTTTAATGAGCTGACAGCAGATCAGGCTTAATGGCTGAAAGTAGGATGTGGCATTCAACAGAGTCTTGACTGTGCTAATTATCTAGGCAGGCAAATAATCAGGTTCAAAAGAATCAGTGTACACATACTTATATACATCTGATTTGTATATGAGTTCTTTAAAGCTTCTTAGCCTTTGTTGCTCCTTTCAAATACAGGGATAATAATATAAGAATTAAACATTGCATTATGTAGCATATACAAAGTCCTAGTTCTCCATGACAACAAACACCACAATAGAGTAATAAAACAAAAAATTGAAAAACATCTGATTTACTAGGCTGTGTGTGTGTGTGTATGTGTGTGTGTTTGTGTGTGTGTGTGTGTGTGTGTGTGTGTGCAGGGTCTCACTATGCAGCTCTGACTCATAGTGGTCCTCCTGTTTCCTGCCTTCCAAAGTTCTAGGATTACAGGCATGTGCCACCACACCTGGACACCACTGCTGGCTTAGCTTGCTTGAGAGTGGGGTTGGCACAGCAGGTGGGGCCAAAAATAGAACCCTGGCCCTTGAGCTTCCCTAAGCAAGTGATTATTTTACTGAGCTATACCACGGGCCCCTGATTTAGTAGGCTTTTATGAAACAAAAGCACTACAAGCAACAATGCTTGGAAGACCACTGATGAGATCCCAGCACAAGTTTATGTACTTAAGGGATATCCACATCCTAAACATACAGAAAAAGGAACTTCAGTTAACTTTTTTCTCATAACAATGAGTTTCAAAACATATTAGCACAGCCACAATAATTGATACAATTCACATTGTTGTATTCATAGTAGTTGTACAGTATACAACATGCAGACATGGTAACTTTTCTAAACACTATTGGCATAAATGTTTCTTTTCCCTGAACTAAGAAAAAGTAGTCGTATGTGTAGTCCAATAGTCCATAATAGTAGTGGGTTATCAGCAGAACTGGCAATGTTGCAAGCTATTGCTTTAAGCCTTTTACATCTCAACATCCTTGTCTGACTTTACTTTTTATGACTTGTGGTTAAACTTTTCTGCTAGTAGTTAAGGCCAAGTTAAAGCAAGACGCATATAACAAAACGTGTACCTTTTGTATCTGCCAGGATCGGTCAATATGTCCTTTACATCTGTATTCCTGAGAAACTTTGCTTTGGTGAACCCAAGTCAAATGCTCAGTTCCTTTCTGTAATTTCCTTTCCAACACTGACAAGTACACGGTCAATTATTAAAGCAGTTCAGTTAAAGTGACAGCTTTTTCTGTCACTTCAGGATTAATCTTTTCCTAGGAAAATTATTTACCCAAACAATCATTTTTCTAAAGATTTTTGCAAAGTTTGCAGAGTTTATTCTGCAGCTGAGGTGTCTGGGAATCAATCACAACCACAATTGTGCATTCAACATGTAGAACTATTTCTCTGTACATTTAGTTTTATCTCAATGTTACTATATGTAGCTCACCTTTACCTGATTTAGTTTCACGTTTATTCACAATTTGCTTTGTACCATAAAGAAAGTCTGTTCGAAAGTGATAGATAGAAGGGACCATGCATCCAGCTCAGTTATGCAAGCGCCTGCCTGGCAAGCACAAGATTCTTTTTCTTTTTGTTTTGTTTTGTTTTTTGTTTTGAGGCAGGGTCTTGCTATGCAGTTCAGGCTGGCCTTTGGCTCACTTTTGTAGCCCAGGCTGGTCTCGAACTCGCAACAATCCTCCTGCCTCAGCCTCCCAAGTTCTGGGAGTACAGGCGTGTGCCACCAGGCCTGGCGAGATTCTGAGTTCAGTTCCCAGAACTGCTACCTCTTGTTAAGGAAAAAAAAGCAAAGAATGTAGCAAAAAAACAAAACAACATCTCTATATTCCCATTTACCTAATATACAGACACATTCTTGGAAATCTGGACATTTGATAACTTTTTGATTAGCTCAGCTAATATTTAATGAAAACCTAGATGGTATATGTGAAACATTATCACAGACAAAGTAAAGATCATGTTGTTAAACAAACATCTGGCCCTTACACACGGGGATTTGCGTGTTCATTATGGAAAACAGACAATAACATGTAAATCTATGCACACCAATACAACACTATTAGTTGTGGAGAAAATGGGTGGTGTAAACAGTGACTAAAAGTGGGATAGGGCTAGGGAGTCAGCTCAGTAGAATAAGCATTTCCCAGGTAAGCATGGGTTGCTGAGTTCAATCCCCAGTACTGCAAAAGAAAATAAAAAAGTGGGATGGAACACCTTTCTCTAGGGTGTGTTGGGAAAACCTCTCCAAGGTGGTCACAAATGACCTGAGATTTTAACAAGGAGAAAGAGTCAGGTAAACATGAATCTAGAGGAAGACACAGGGAAAGGAAAAAAGGGACTGCAAAGACTGATTCTTAAATACTCCTGTGCATATTTTACTGACATATTCTGGGCTTCACCTCAAAACGTTCATGTTTAGTAAGTCTGAGCTGAGCATCTATCTCTGCATTTGCATAAGCTTCATTCCTACCTTAAGAAACTTCTGATTCTGGCAACCTATGAGACCCATTTTGAAAGGCATTAATTTATGCCATTTTTCTCTGCATGGAATGAATTTTCACACAGTGAAACCAAACTTGGTCACAAAATCTGGAAATTAGGGTCTAGAGAAATGATCCTTAACATTTTGTAATTTGAGAGGCATAGACAGAAATGAAATAGGCCAACTGGAATCTCATGAGCTAATTAATCAAGGGTAGAAAGGGGAGAGAGATAGAGATATCAGGCTAAGTAAGGCTCTGTCAACCACATGTCTAGGCAGACACCTTTCCAATTAGCAGAAATCAGTGAGATTTGTGAGAGTTTATGGCTGTTGTAAAATCAAGCTGTTCTCTGCCTTGCTTTATATTTCTTGCTGTGCGTGGGTGGACCTGCGATTATAAGTGTTGATTAGCAGAAGCAGGACTTTAGAAGCCTGAAGATGTACTTAATCTCAACAGGAAAAAGGGGTGAATATGTTAAAATTTACATCTCCCATTGCATTATCTCACCAGTAGAATTATGTAAATGCTATTGACTGAGACAAATAGGCAAGGAAGAGATACCATCCGTGTTTTATTTCTAACCCAGATGACAATAATGAGATTCACCACCTTCTAATTACTGATTTCTGCCTGCAGGAACATCTTGGCTTTTCCAATTAACAATAATTTAATATGTTATTGCTTATCCTTTGTTCTTTTTTTTTTTTTGAGCTCATCCAATTACTTCATACTGCTTTTGTTTCCTTAGCCCTAAACACTAGTTTTATTATTTTTTGTCATGAGAATTTTCTTAAATCTTGTCCTAATTATAATATATTTCCTGTTGTATTTAATATTATGGATAAGTGCTTTGCATTTTATCATGATTTAATAGAATTGAGGAAGTATCATCTGTTTGTTACTTGGAGAAAAGTGGAAGTTTCAAAATATAATTTTGGCTTTTTAACCAAATCATTTTTATGTCCTTATACTATTATTCCAACAAAGTATATGGAATTTAAACTAAATTGTATCTTTCTTGTAAAGCAATGACTTCAAAGACATTTCCTTTGCCTGTCTCAGTAATTAGGAATGATTATTTTTTATTTTCCTGACTTTTTAATAATTTGGAACTCAGATTGTGAGTGAAACACAGTGGGTTTGTCATAGTTTTGAAATGTCTTAGAAAAAAACAAATCACTGTCTTAAAATTTCCCATGATGTCACTTTATCAGTTTGTATTAAGTAATAAATATCTGTTAGTCCTTGTAATTAGTTACTTCCAAACCACAATTGTAGTCTATACTTCATAATTTACTGTATTGCAATGCTTTATATTTCCTAAATGTAACCATCAAACTCTTGATGGTGGAAAACTTATCTAATACTTTTGCATGCTTCCATAAGATCAAGCAAAAAGTTAAGGTCAGAGTAAGATGACAGAAAAACCTGATGGGCATATTCTAGTTTTATTTCTTACTCAATTCAGTGGCTACATTTAGTATTCATGAGAATCCTTGACATTCAACAAAATTAATTTTTCTGATTCAATTTTTTATGTACGACTTCATTAAAATGCTTTTATCCCTCTGTGGCCTTTCAGACAGGTTAACTAGCCTGCTGATAGGAAGGGGTGTAGACCATATATGTTTCTAAGAGTTTTCTCAGTCTCCATAAGAAAATATCATAGCCTAAAGGCTGAAGTATAACTTACATGACCACTCTATAAACCGAACTCATAAGCTTCATTTTATTTATAGATTTTTTTTTTTTTTTGAGACGGGGTCTCACTATGCAGTTCAGGCTGGCTTTGAGCTTACTTTTGTAGCCCAGGCTGGTCTTGAACTCACATAGATCCTCCTGCCTCAGCCTCCCAAGTGCTGGGATTACAGGCGTGAGCCACCACTTGGCTAGAATTTCTAAATTAATAGAAAAATTATAATATTCAACCAATTTATTTCAAAAAAGACAAAACTTAAGATATGTACTAGAAAGGCTATACTTACTGGAATATCTCAATTGCTTATCAATCTACCCTTCTCAAGAGATTGGACTGACCACCCAACCCACTACAAAGAAGTATTGCCTCATAGAATGAAATCATTAGCAATATATCTATGAGCACTCTTGTCCCATTCAGATTTGCTTAAAATCTCTTCAGTTGATTAGTGCTTATGTAAGAGAATCTGTTCTCAATGTTGATCTAGCTTCAACTGGAGAATTGTAGAATGGGCCAGGGATGGTAGAATGAATTTGATCATATAATTGGAAGATCTGGTACTTGACCTGATCATATCACTTGTAGTCGGGTAGTCTTGGGCAAGTCATGGGCTTTGGCAAGATCTCTGTATAGCCTTCGTTCATTTCATATAATGCTCCTGGCCTGCACATGTTTTTAAAAATACTCTCATATACAGATTTTAAAGGTTAAGAGTCATGTTAAACAAACACATTACTCACTGCCAGGAGCTGTATCATTATGGGATAAGCATAAATTTTCCTGGGTGAAAATTTTATACTCTATGTTAATAAAATTTAAAGTCTTACTGTCTACAATTTGCTTCTGAATTGAACACAGTAGCTAGTTCTTTTCAGGAATGTTGTGTTTGCCCCAACATGTGGACTGCCCACCATGCAGTTCCTCTTTGTTCTTTTAGGCTATGTAATGTCAAGTTTGGGGCTGGAGTGATAGCGCAGTGGTCCAAAAGCCTGCCTGGCAAGCAAAGACCCAGATTCGATATCTGGTACCACCTGCCTTGCTGGCCCCAGAACCCCGAATGCACTGTGCTGGCCACTAAAACTGGCCATGGTGGTACATACTTGTAATCCCAGCACTGGGGAGGTTGAGACAGGATCACTATGAGTTCAAGCTGAGTAGCAGGACCCTGTGCCAAGTAAATAAATTAAGACTTTTTTAAAAAACAAACAGAGTCTAGTTTCTTGATGATGTTTACACATGATGATTGCTTCTTCCTTACCTGAATTCTCAGAGATTTTTGTGCTGGATTCATGTATTCAATACCAACTCTTCCAATAATCCTTTCCTCGCACTCCCACCATATCTGACATATAGACTCCTCACCTGTACTCCCAGAGGCGGGTGGACACAGCATTTTATAGTACCTGTCCTACTTCCTATTTTAAAGGGAAAAGGTAAGTAACAACCTTACATAAAGTTGAATGAAATGATTTTTGGTTAATTACCATGCAGGTTAAGAAATAATGATATTAGCAGTATATTGAAGCCTTGTAGGTATAACTCTCAACTCAAATTTCTCTCCCTTTTTCTGAGGTAACTACTTTCTGTATTGGTGAGCATTACTACATGAAATTCCATATCATTACCTACAGGAAAATGTGGAACTATAAGATATTTACCATTATGTATGCTTTTTAAAATTTTCATGGAAATATTCTCTTGTAGTGCATGCTCTTACTCGAAAAATTTTGGAGAATTACTTCCATGTGTTTTTCAGTATTCTATGAAATTCTCAGCCTTGGATATGGCAGATTGAATAAACTATTCCAAAAGTCAGAAAGATGAAATTCTTTGAATTCTGAAACTACTCCAATATACACATATATTAGTTAACATTTTGTCACTGGACAAAATTTCTGACATATGCAGCTTGAAGGAGGAAAGTTTTACTTGAGCTTACAGTTTTAAAGGTTTTAGTCCATGGTCACCTGACTGAGGGTGGAAACATTATGAAAGAGCCTAGGATAGGAAAATTGCTTCACGTCATGATGACCAGAACCCAAGAGAGCAGGAGACAATAATAAAAGAGAGGGGCCAGGAAGTAGACATGGTCTCCATAGTCACACCCACGTGACCCACCTCCTTCAACTGGATTCCTCTTTCAGTGGGTTAATCCATTGAATTCAAGACTCTCAGCGTGCAATCACTATGCTATGCACATTTTTACATTAGACTTTTGCTGTTCATGTATATGTTTTATGTAAAGTATATGCATTGAAGTGGGATTGTTGGGTCATAAACTCTGTATGTGTTAAGCATTAGTAAATTAAACAAAAGAGCTCTCTAAAGTGACTATAAAAAAGTGCACACCCATAAGTATCATATGAGGTTTTCCTGTGTCCTACGTATTCTCAAACAATTAATGTGATTAGACTTTTAAATCTGCTAGCTAGATCTTATGAGTCTTCAGATCTATGTTTTATGCATTTCTATCTACCAAGCCATGTGACCTAGAGGATGGAAATATATGGAGGACAGCAAAGGATACCCTTGTCTCTAGTTTTTATTCAGGTTCATGTGGGGAAAATAAAGAAACTGGTGGGAAGGGAGAATAATTTTTGTCTCTTCAGTGCCTACTTTGTGAACCACACTACAGCCTGGAATCCTTCTTTTGCCATTCCAATTGGAGCAAAAACCTTTCCTGAATTTTTAAGTTTTTTATTCTGAATATCAAACATTTTTGAGGCAGTTATAGGCACTGTAAATATCTTTGATGCATGTGTAGCATATTCTACCTTTTAAAAATTACCTTTCAATTAACATTTTAAAATTTTATAGAAATTCTAATAATTGAGTCGTTTCTTTTATAGTACTTGTTTATTTTTTTTCTGTACTGGTAACTCAGTACTTAATTCAATAGTGTCTCACTGAATTACATCTCTAGCTCATTCTTTTTTATGGTACTGGGATTAAACTCAGGACTTTCTGCTTGACAGGCAGCAAGTTAAGACACTGAGCTATGTACCTGGCTGTTTCCTTCTTTATTGACAGAGCTTCGCAAAATCACCTAGCTGGGCTCAAACTTATAATACTCCTGCCTCTGTCCTCTGAGTGCCTAGGTCATGATCATGTACCACGAACCCTGACTGTAAAATTTTGGTTTCCTTAAAAAGAAATGTTTCTCCGAAGTCAAAAATTTGTTCCTAAGTTTCTTCTGGTAGCTTAATAAAAGTTTTGCTTTTCACATTAGACCTTTTAATCTACCTGAAGTTGATTTGATATATATGCAAAATTTCCTTTGAAGGAGTTTAAAATAATTGTAAAGAAATAAGACAAAACTGTGTTCATCTAAGTCAAATTTTAATTTATGATATATATAACTATTATAAATGTATATATACATATATATACATACATATATATATATATATATAATATGAGAAAAAAATCCAAAAATCCACCTTTTTTCAATTTTGTTTTAGTTACTTTTCTAACTTGCTTTCCTCTCCCCTCTCCCTTTCCTTCCTCTTTCTTATTCTCTCTCTCCCTTTCCCCTTCCCTCCACCTTTTCACTCTCTCAGCCTCTCTGCTTGAGATTGCCACAACTCTTGGGTCCACTTGCATAATCGCAAGACTGCAATTTTATCACACCACCCACAACCACCAGTGCCACATCAATTAGCGTCTGTGGGCTTCAGTGTTTATAGTCCAGATATATTTAGGGTCAATATTCAGTGTACTATACCCTCTAATAGATATATGAGCTCCTTGAGGATCCATAAGTTTCATTATCCATTGACTCCCTAATGCATTACGAGGAGCAAAGATCAGCAAATATTTGATTTGGATGAACACAGTTTTGTCTTATTTCTTTGCAATTATTTTAAACTCCTTCAAAGGAAATTTTGCGTTTTAGCTTCTTTTAGTACTTTCCAATTAGTATACAATAGGTTAATAAATTCAATACAGTTGAGGTCATATTGAAAAATAGGAAGAGTTCTAGCGTCCAGTCCACTTTCTATTTCTTATTTATAATGAATCTTTTGAGAAGTACACTTTCTTTCTCTGGAATGTTTTTCTTCATTGGGGAAATGGAGAGGAAATAAACCTTGATTCTGATACCCCAACCCTCTACTACTTATTCATCTAGGGCATTTCAGCTCTGATTTGTTCAATTATAACTGTTGAGTTTAATTTGAAAAAAAAAGAAAATATTCTGCTCATTTAAAAATTTGAAAAATTATTGTCGTCATTGTAGCATGTGATATACATGTTGTGTACCACAAGCATGCATGATGATACTTAAACTGAGAGAGATGTACTGTTTTATTTCAAGGATTTACTTTATGAATCTATCACCTGAAAAGCATTGTAGTGAGACCACAGTCTTGAAACTATTTTGCTGAAAAGTCCACTAGGGCCATTTCTGTCCTTGCTGGGAGCACTGGTGGGAGGGAGGATTCTCATGTTCTTTCCTGTTCCCATTCAAAAGATAAATATAAAAGCTCTAAATTTTGTTATATAGCTGCTGGAATTCTGTCATATTTTTTAAATGATCAACAAAATCACTGATAAGAAAAATCTTGTATTTTCCTTTCTTGTGATTCCAAACTTTTCCTGAGAAACAAAATAAAATTACAAGCTCAGTTTACTACATGAGAGTGATGTTTATATATTCTAATCACTGTCTGTGTTACCTGAAGCTATCCTTTCCTAATTCAGTGTGTCATTTTTCTGCAAAATGCGACTACTTGGGCCAAAAGATCCTCCAATGCACTTTCAGATTTGAAGGTCTATGATCTATTATTATATCCATGAATTCATTGTTTTATCTCACCAAGTCAGTTTTCTTAAATATCTTCGCCATTCAATAAGCATTTATTAAATCCTTACTAGGAGTGAAAATTTGACTCAGAAATACAACAAAGAAGCAGAAAGGAAGTGCTGATTCTGTTAGTGATACTTAATATTATTCATTGGCACAAATTGTGATGTCTGCATTTTTTTCAAGTTGGCCAAGAGTTACCATGGAAACATAGGTTAACATGACTATTGCCCTGTAGTAAAGTGTCAAAATCTTAAAAATTCCTCCTCTGCAGCAAAGATAGCAAAGCAAGAAATCTGTCACTCATTTTTGAAACTCAGTTAGTTAAAAGAAATGCACTAGGCTGGGTAATTCAAATGGACTTCTTGAAAATTCTATGACAGATTATTTAAGGTTGAAGAGGAATCTAACTGCCACTACCAAAATAAGATTACTATTTATGATGTCCCATTCTGTCTATGCAACTTATACTCCATAGTCTGAGCACATGAGAAATGTGATAATCAGGAAGGTATTTGTATTGTGTATTCTGTTACATGAGTTGGTAAATCTGTTCAGAATTCTAAGTGATTCAAATCAAGAAATAATGTTAAATTGTTAGTAATATTATAAGAAATTATGAGCAAAGGAATACATACTATGTGGAGAAAAATTTAAAGTAACAAGTATATCATAAGAAAGAATTAATAAAGCATAGAAAAATGCAAAATTACTATATTCAGAAATCATTAGGGATTTAAGTGAAATGAATTACCTTTGATCTGTTTATTTATTTTATCTTAAATTATAATCGTTTATAACAATTGTTTATTTTTTTAACTAGGAAATAGCCATATTTGTTAACATAATGACGTTGTTCCCAGATATAAACAGGACTGAATATTTCTGATTAGTTCCATAGTATGACACATTAGCAGTCTTTCATAGCCATGTAAAGTCCTTAATTCCTTAGCTACTCTCACTTTCAACTCTGATTTTATCTAGAAGACCAAATAATATTGAAGTCATCTTAGTTTGAGCCTCTCCTTTCTGTCCATTCTCTTTGCTGTTTTCCTCATTTTCTTTTTCTATCATAGAGAAAGAAGTGTTAGTGATTTTAAGTTTATCAGTACTACCTCTTTGATCATATTGCTCTCCCCTGGTTCATTCTTAAAAACATAATCATCTGAAATTTCCTTTAATCATGCTGTATACTTCTATCTCTGCCACTCACCTTTTCTCTCGAGTATGAATTAGGCCTTACTAACTCTTAAGAGAATATTTACAGGTCAATGAGTCTTAGACTCTCTAAATTCAATTTTTTTTGCAATAGAACTCACCATCTCCCCTTGTGGAATACTATCTGAAATGTTGCGCTTGGCCATTGTGCTCACATGTGAACTGATGGCTGGATGGTAGCTGCAGAGTGAGCCTCCATGGTGGTGGCGAGCTATACCCAGAACTGAGGTACAGAGGCCCACGACTTCCACATCAAGCAGGGATTCCATATCCAGTGCATGGAACAGGAAGAAGTCTTCCAAAGTTCCCATGGCCAGCACCTAATAAGCCTCAAGTCTATAATTTCAAAACCACAAATAAACAGATAAATAATGATTTTCCCATGAAAGACAAAGAACTGTAGTTGGTAAATCTTGTCATTTTTTAATCTCCTGTATTCCTTGAGAAATAAAAACAGATGGTCCGGCAACAAATGCCGGCTCTGTTAACTTTGTCACTTTGTTCAATGATGCTACTCACTTGCTCAGTGTGATTTTTTTTTTGGGGGGGGGACGGGGGATTGAACTCAGGCCCTTAGGCTTGTCAGGCAAGCACTTATCCTACTGAGCTATTTCCCCAGCCCCCAAAATTTAAGTATGGGCATTTATTTATTTATTTATTTATTTATTTATTTATTTATTTATTTATCGGAACTGGGGTTTGAACTCATGACCTTGAACTTGCCAAGCAGGCACTTGTGCCACAGAGCTATCTCCCCAGGCCCCTCAGTGTGATTTGGAACCAGGTTTTAAACTATTCCTCCCACATCAAGATAATCACCAAGTTTCTTGGATTATAAGGCTCTCCTATTATTGACATCTGCCCTTTGATTTAGGCTTAATTTGTCTCCTCATTTTTTTCCTTCTACTGCTGTATCAAAAGCCTCATAAGTCACCTGTTTGTTTCCATTACTATTTGGCTGCTTTGAACTTTCAACTACTGTCATGATTTAGCTAAGTTGAGTTGCACAGTTCTAGTTAGATGCAAACAACATGAGGTAAACATTATTACTATAGTCTTGCCTTTTTAATAGTCACAGTTTATTCCCAGATCATTTCATCTAAATCAGAGCACTAAGTTCATGTTTGAACAAGCCAACAGTTAAGCACAGAGTATCACTGAAGAAATACTGGCACACATACTTCATGGAAAATTGTCATGCAGGCCCAGAGGAATGTGCCCAAACATCTTGATTGACTTGTTGCATTTAATTTTACTTTAGCTGATATGGTTCTCCTGAGAAAACATCCCACATTCTTGCTGTGCATTAAAAATGAACAGAATTCTGATTTCCTTCTTTAAATTCATGATGGCCATAGAAATCATTAAATATTTCTCACATGTAGAAAAGAAATAAACTTGTAATTTTACTCTTCTGAATCCACAGAGATATCTAACCTTCTGGAAATCGGTGGCATATCAGGATATCCTTCCATACATTTCAGTTATACTTGAATATTCCCAAATACCAAATAAGCACTTTGGTTAGCAGAAATACACTAAAAAAGCATATGTTTTTCTGTCCTATATTTGAATTTTTCTTTTTAATTGTCTATGTCAATGTACTTAAGGGTTACAATACATTTCTCAAATGTATAATGTATTTTATTGGTAATTTTGCTTATTCATTTATATAAGAAGGGCAGAATGATTCCTTAAAAGGGAATGGCTAAGATCCACCTAATTCTATATTAATGTTTAATACACCAAAAAGTCTTCTTTTCAATGATATGGCCTTTGATAAGTCGTGCATCCATTCATTGCCCCCTTTAGAACCTGATAGGAAAAAAATATGTACTGTGTGAGTTGACATTCTGAAATTGTTTATAGACTCAACCTATATATCTAAGCCAGCATGAATGCCTTAAAAGACTCTTTATTCAATCATTGTGAAAAATGAAGTAGCCCAAAAGGAGGCTGACAAATTTCCCTGGGTTCCCCCTTCATTCTTCACCATCCATCGTACTCTGGCCCTATGGTGCCTACAATTATCTGACGTGCTCATTTGTAGATTCTTTCCATCCAATGGCTTCACTGTTGTTTGGAATTCTTAGTTGGAATGCATGTTCACATAGTTTCAATTGTACCCCACATGCACTGTCACTCAACACTGTGAAAATGAACACCAAGATCTCTATAATCTTGAGAGCATAGATCAGATATTCTGTCTAATCTAATGTTAACAATTCTACAACATCAAAATCAAGTGCACATGTAAAATATTGCTGAATGTTTGTAGAAGCAGTAAAAAAGAACAAATACATTTTGACAAATAGGCCAATGTGTTCTGTAGTAACATAGAAATAAGAATGAAGGCCAGTTGGTGTCTAGACATGGTGAGATATGGACGGAGTCTTGAGAGGCCTGCCTTCTGTTGCTCAGGAGTGTCGGAAAGCTGAGGCTTGGAGTTGCAGGTGGTGGCTCCTCCTGTGGGTGCCCTGTTCTTGAATTATGGACAGAGACCAGGGAAGGCTGCCTTCTGTTGCTTGGGAGTCTTGGAAAGCTGGGGCTCAAGGTTACACATGGCGGCTCATCCCGTGGGTGACCTGTTCTTTGTTTAATTGCTATGTGACACCAATGGTTGCTTCCTCCCCTGCTTGAAGTATTATCAGTTAGCTTTTACGTGAGCTCTGTGTTTGGAATATACTGTATAAAGTAGTGATGTATACTCCTTAGCCATTTTTTAAGTGCTGAATATAAAGAAGAGTCTTGAGAGGCTCTGGGCTCAGTGAAAGAGAAATCTCAGTGAGTCCTCTGAAGCTATGTTCATCAGGTCTTCGTTTTGTCTCTTTCGGCACCAACACATATCATACAACAATACTGTAAAAAGAAACCAGGGTATACAGTGAAAGGAATAATCCAGCAAAGTGATTCAGAGTGAAGGCATGTAAGGATTGGGTCCCTGCTTATACTAGCTGATGACACTGAATAAAGCATTTACTTTCTACAGGCTTTAACTTCTCATATATAAAATAGGATAGTACTAATTCACACAATTTACTAGGGTTGTTGTAAGAAATGATAATTATAGAAAAAATACTTTTCAAGCACAGGAAAATGATCCTTCCTGAAATTATAAAAATAAATAGCATCTTAAAAGGGATGAAACCTTTGTTGCAAAGTTGTCAACAAATTATCTAAAATAAAGCTCTTCTCCTGAAACTCCTGAAGTACCCTAGCAGAGGTACTCGGTCATGTTAACAAACGGTTGTCAATTTTACTCATACATGTACCCACTATATCACCATTCAGATTTCTTTTACATGCAGAAATAGCCACATTTATATTTCATGTCTTCGTTCCAATATCAAGACTAATAGAGTGCAGTGACATGAGTAATAGCCAGTCTGCTATAGCACAGTGTACACCTCATAACATGATTCATCGATGCAGTTTTGGTAGTGAAGTGTTCCTTGATTTGCAATTTTCGAGGTCTATGGTTTACTTCTATATTACCTTTGGTTGTGTTTTGCCAGTATTTCAAGTCACGGTGGTTTTATAGACTGAAGCACGCTATGAACTATGGTTTTCAGACTTATCCAATCATTTTCTTAGATCTCATGCCCTTATTTACAAAAGAAATAGGTGCCATAGTACAACGTACATAGTGATCACATTCACAAAGTATTTCATTGCTTTTCCTACATTTCATTTTTCTAAAGAACGGGGCTGTGTCTAACTAGCACACCAAAATATTTTTTATTGAATGAATAGTCCATAAAGTAATCAATGATCAAGCTGAGGACAATCCCTTCTGTCTTTTCAGCTTACTTGGAATTAAAAAGTTCCAGCAGCATTTTCTACAATTTTTTTCTTCAAAATTGTAAGGTATTCTCTTTGTTCTGGGATATCAATTCCTTTCTTACCTTATATCTATAAATTCATGTATCTGTGGAAAAGTCAATTTACTATTTTTAGCTGTGCTAATGGCCAATTTTCACACAATTGAGCAACTTGACCAAACACTGACCTGAAACAGCATGATAAGACAGATGACATGTACACCTGCTGCTACAATCCAAAATGCTGCTTGTTAAATCTATATGTGGTAACAGTTAAATCCAGGGCTGTGAAAGGATGGAACCCTATGTAAAATTTTGGGACAGATATTTTCATATAAGTTTCAGATAGACTTAGACACTGAATTCATGCTCTGGGACAATGGAGTGAAGCTTTTAGGAGCTGAGGTTGACATTTCAACTGATTGATTCATATTTCCTAAGTCCTTGCCATATGTCCAAGGCTGTCAAATTGAGTTGAAATGTTTTATTGAACGTAAAAACAGAATTTGAAGGCAGAGATCAAATTTCTGAACTGAAAACTAAAATGAAAATCCCTACACCAGGATCTGGGCTGAGATGTTCTAAAAATTCTTTGGAAATCATACCAGATAAGCAGGCTAGAGGCCAGGCAGAGCAAGAGGCAGCATAAGCCAGTGTGCCCAGGGCAATGCTTCAATTTTCCTATCTGTTTCTTCCCACTACTTCTAGTTCCCTTTGAAGGAAACATGTAACACATCTATTATTGTTATCTTATAGGCAAATTAGTCAATTGGTATGTAAAATCCTATGTGCACACAGAGAAGCATAATTTGATCAAATATGTATATTCAGATTCTCATTGATTACAGCCTACTTAGGGAGTAGAGGCATCTATTCACATAGAATTCACACAAAAGTGTTTCGCTCATGTATCAAATGAAAAGCATAGTTTATAAAGATTATGAAAATTATATTTTGTCATCACTTTAGGCCAATTTCTATTTTCTTTCTCTGAATTCATAACCTGGGGCATAGTTTCTCATTATAGAAGAACTTCCATATTTCATTTTATTCCCTCTCAGGGAGGATCTATAACTTTGTGTGATCATTTTATTTCTAAACTCCTCTTCAAATAACTAGAGATCAACATGGATAAAGGTCATTTTCTTGTTCATTACTGTGTCTCCGAAATTTACCCCATACCTTCTTTTCCCTCTTATGGATTCAATTTAATATATTTTCTAATATTTCTTTTTAGTGAATTTTAATTAGTTACATGTAATGAACTACATTAATTTAAAATGTACATATTTTGATAGATACAAATATGGAACTACCACCACAATTAGGATATGCATCACCCCTAAGAGTTCTGTTAAGCGCCTTTACAATTGAGTTCTATATTCTAACCCTGTACCAGGAAGCTAAAATTTTATATATTTAGTAATACACAGTATGTGCCCTGTGTCTAGCTTATTTTACTCAGTATAATGATTTTGAAGTTCATTCATTTTACTGTGTTGCTATAATTTTCTCAGTTCTCTGAAAGTACCTTCAAATAAGTAATGCTTTTCAATTTTATCACCATATCTTCTTATATATTATTTCAGTTACTTTACTATGACAAATGCACAATTGGGTTCCCAGTGGTATGTGACGTTTAGTAAATTTTTTGAGGCAAAACTTCTACCATTGTTAAAGGAACTTGAATAATGTGTTATAATGCCTTGCACATGATGTTAGTCATTTAAAACTCTAGACTTAGTTTTCTTCCTTTCTTTTCCTTTGTCTAAATCCTTGTCAGATCTATTAGACAGTTACTGTTTTCAGCTTAAAATACAGCTAAGAGTTGTACCCAGGATAAAAAAGAAAAGTCAGGTCTGTCATTTACTTGTCATTAATTTGTGCTTTTGTTATTTGTATTAGTCTCAAAGCTGAATGTCACCGAATGAATATTTTTGAGTTAGCTGTCAATTGTGTAAGGTTTGTTTTCTTTTTCAAGCTATATTTTTAAAAAGATCCAAAATCACATTACCTGGGCTTATTGATTTGTGGAAAGTGTGAGGACAAGCAAGGGCACTACCGGAAGACATCTCTTTTACCATGTGTTACCTATGGTCATACAAAACCAGAGAAGTCAGTGTGTGTCTGCTCATTCACTATTAGTAGAACGTTCATTGCTTTGCTTTTTTATGTTATGTTATGTTATGTTATGTTATGTTATGTTATGTTATGTTATGTTATGTTATGTTCTTTATTGTTTGTAGTGCCAGGGATCAAACTGAGGACCTTGCAGTTTCCAGGTAAGCGTGTAAGCCACTGACCTGTCTATTTGGCTCTGTTTGCTTTTTTTTTTTTTTTTTTT
>PVJA010030086.1:7132-26212 GCA_004027025.1 Myocastor coypus
TTTTTTTTTTTTTTTTTTTTTTTTTTTTTTTTTTTTTTTTTTTTTTTTTTTTTTTTTTTTTTTTTTTTTTTTTTTTTTTTTTTTTTTTTTTTTTTTTTTTTTTTTTTTTTTTTTTTTTTTTTTTTTTTTTGTCTTTTTGAGACAGGGTCTCACTGTACAGTTCAGGCTGGCCTTGAGCTCAGTTTTGTAGCCCAGGCTGATCTCGAACTCTCACTGATCCTCCCACCTCAGCCTCCCGAGTGCTGGGATTACAGGTGTGTGCCACCAAGCCCGGCTGTTCTCCACTTCTTTTTTTTTTTTGAATTTTTATTTTTATTTATTATTTTTTTCTTGTTTCAGAGCCTTTGTTTATTCACTCATCTTTTATGGCTGGCTCAGCCCGCCCCGAGGGCAGGGCTGGCGCAGCATGTGGTGCCGGGGATCGAACCGTGGTCCCTGAAGCTGCCCAAGCTTCCCCCATGCAGGCGCTTTTAGACCATTGAGCCATCCCGCCGGGCCCCCTCCACTTCTTTTTTTAAGAATTTTTTATTTTACTTATTTATTTTTTTCTTGTTTCAGAACCTTTGTTTGTTTATTCACTCATTTTTATGGCCGGCTCAGCTCACCCCGAGGGCAGGGCTGGCACAGCATGTGGTGCCGGGGATCGAACCGCGGTCCCTGAATCCACCCAAGCTTTCCCAAGCAGGCGCTTTAGACCACTGAGCCATCCCGCCGGGCCCCTGTTCTCCACTTCTTAAGATGCTAATTTATTTCTACAATTGGGTACATTTTTCAACTGCTGCTATCTAGCTCCAAGCCCAGAGATGTACAACATTGATCCGAGAAGGGCCCTTGCTTCACTCCCCTCTGAGGTGATTCCATATGCATGCTGAGAACCATTACTCTACTCACCCAGGGAATGAATGTTCAAGAACACATTTGAGGCAAAAACTAATTGACCAAAAAAAAAAAAATCAATTCAATTCTTTTGCAATGCAGTTGACATTTGGAGCTTCAAAAGCATTGGGAAAAATAACGTCTGTCATTTTTTCTTTTCTTCCAGAATCATCACCTATCTTTACTGGCAGATCACAGAAGGAAGGAAAGTTATGATCAGGCTGCTCCATGAACAGATAATTAATGTAAGTTCTGTTGGGCCCTCCTGTTATCCTGCCCTCCTTTTGAATATTTATGATGGAAATGCCCACGATGCTCCAAAATAGAATAGCAAAATGAGGGGCCCGGCAGGATGGCTTAGTGGTCTAAAGCACCTGCTTAGGAAAGCTTAGGTGGCTGAAGGGACCGCGGTTCAATCCCTGGCACCACATGCTGCGCCAGCCTTGCCCTCAGGGCAGGCTAAGCCAGCCATAAAAATAAACAAACAAAAGTTCTGAAACAAGAAAAAAAAAAAAAGAGAGAATAGTAAAATGAATTCCCATGGTTCTTCTATCCAGCCCTAGAAACCACTGACATTTATGTTCTCTTATTTCATCTATGCTATTTCTTCCCTACAGATCTCTGGTATAAATCAAATATTATGTTTTACTTTTTTATCAGTAAAAACTCTATTTTTGGTAAAAACTGCTTTATTGGTGATGTCAGTAAATATGGGTCCCCACAGAAGAGCTCAGTTGTTTACTGTATTAAATAACTGGTCAGATCCCCAGAGCTGACTGGAACTGAGCCATGTGATTTCTGGGATGACTGAAGTCAGTCTGTTTCTTGGGAAGTGATGCCATAGCCCACTGATAGGCGCACTTGGTTCTACCAACTGTAAGAATCACGGTGGCTTAAACAAAAAGGCATCAGCTACCTTCCCTTTAGAGGCGCTAGAATTAATGGACACAAAGAAGCAGCAGAAGCTGGGTGTGGTGGCTCACGCCTGTAATCCCAGTACTTGGGAGGCTAAGGCAGGAAGATCAGTATGAGTTCGAGACCAGCCTGGGCTACAAAAGTGAGTTCAAGGCCAGCCTGAACTGCAGAGCGAGACCTTGTCTCAAAAAGACAAAAAAGAAAGCGGGGGGGGGGGGGCTGGAGGTGTAACTTGGGTTCAATCTCTAGTATTGCAAGAATCAATAAATAAATACTTTCTTTTGGGCACATAAACCTCTTCAAATTCACACTTTAAAATTAAGGAGGGGCCGGGCATGGTGGCGCACGCCTGTAACCCCAGCACTCGGGAGGCTGAGGCGGGAGGATCAGTGAGAGTTCGAGACCAGCCTGGGCTACAAAACTGAGCTCAAGGCCAGCCTGAACTGTACAGCGAGACCCTGTCTCAAAAAGACAAAAATAAATAAATAAATAAATAAATAAATAAATAAAATTAAGGAGGGGCCCAGCAGGATGGCTCAGTGGTCTAAAGCGCCTGCTTGGGAAAGCTTGGGCGGCTTCAGGGACCGAAGTTCGATCCTCGGCACCACATGGTGCACCATCCCTGCCCTTGGGGCAGGCTGAGCCAGCCATAAAAATGAGTGAATAAACAAACAAAGGTTCTGAGACAAGAAAAATAAAATAAAATAAAAATAAAAAAATTCTTAAAAAAAAAAATTAAGGAAACTGAGGGGCCCAGCAGGATGGCTCAGTGGTCTAAAGCACCTGCTTAGGAAAGCTTAGGCAGCTGCAGGTACCGCGGTTTGCTCCCTGGCACCACATGCTGTGCCAGCCCTGCCCTCAGGGCAGGCTGAGCCGGCCATAAAAATAAATAAATAAACAAAAGTTCTGAAACAAGAAAAAAAAAATTTAATAAAAAATTTTAAAAAATAAAATAAAAATAAATAAAATAAGGAAACTGAGACCTACAGAGCAAAATAATTTACCCTAAATCACAGGGTTGATAAATGGTGGATTAGGAGAGTCCAAAGTTTGTGCTCTTAACTACAGTGCAGTTTTGCCTCTGAGAAAAACTCTGTCTCTGTTGGGAAAAAGCTTAGGAATTTGCGTTTTTAAATACTAACTAGGTAATTCTCATCCAACCTCCCCTCCTAGAGCCTAGAGATTTCCAAACAAGTTGGCTGTGGGAAAAATAACTACATGGCCTGTTTTCTTTTGCTTTTCAGTAATGGGTGATCAAACCAAGAACCTCTGCACTGAGCTGTAGCCCAGGTTTTTTTTTTTTTTTTTTTTTTTTTGTCTTGCTAAGGTACTGACATTAGGCTCCAACCTGTGATCCTCATGCCTAAAACTCTAAGGGTAATGGTATCACAGGTGTGCACCATCATACTCTAGGGGAATTGTGATGTCAAGGACATCTCTTCCTTACAAAAGAATTTCAATTAATAAATGCAGATAGACTGAGGAAGGCAAAAAAACATCATCTTGAAACCAACTGCACAGTAATAATTGTGACAAGAAAGACCCACTATTGGATGCTGAAATTAATGGGAAAAGTTTATGGAGAAATGGAGGGTGGGGAATGAGACGACCATTACTGGCCTGGAGCTGAGGGTGTATGAGGCACACGCATTTCAATGTATAAGTGGAATATTCTACTCTTTTCTGCTGCCCTCCCAGGGGCAAGGCACAGTCCTTTGTTCCTCTTTCTGGTGATAAATTATTAATCTCCATCAACACAGACTGTTGACCAGTGAAGTCTCTTTGATGTTCTTAGATGCCAAGCTCTTAAGATGTGGCATTTTTATCCCAGCACTCGGGAGGCTGAGGCAGGAGGATCGGTGCGAGTTCGAGACCAGCCTGGGCTACCAAAGTGAGCTCAAGGCCAGCCTCAACTGCATAGCGAGACCCTGTCTCAAAAAGACAAAAAAAAAAAAAAAAAAAAAAAAAAAGATGTGGCATTTTTAGTAGGCAGAGTCAGGCAATCTTATGTTTGCAGACCAGGAATCTTGGACAGGGAGCCCACCAAACAGGGGGACAGACACCCAACTCTTTGTCCTAGGCCTTCAGACAGTAGCATGTAAATTGCTTCTAGCCACAGTCTAGAGAAGGTCACTCCTGCTTAAGGGGTCACTTCATAGGAACCTCTTACAGCACATAAAGGCTAATTGTTGGGGCCTGGCGGGATGGCTCAGTGGTCTAAAGCGCCTGCTTGGAAAAGCTTGGGCAGCTTCAGGGACTGTGGTTTGATCCCCGGCACTACATGCCGAGCCAGCCCTGCTCTTGGGGCGGGCTGAGCCGGCCATAAAAATGAGTGAATAAACAAACAAAGGCTCTGAAACAAGAAAAAAATAAATAAAATTTTAAAAATTCTAAAAAAAAAAAAAAAAAAAAAAAGGCTAATTGTTAACTTTGCTGTTTTGGTTTTCCTTTTTTTTTCATCAGCAGAAAATATGACAGCAAGCTCCATCCAACTTATGGGTCCTTCTAATCAGTTGCTTCTTAATCCTCTGCCACCAGCTGTCCTTCATGTTTTGTTTTGTTTTTATTCTTGGAAGGAGGGAAAAGATAAGATGTTCCTGATAGAAAAACTGACCAAACTGCAGGAGATGGAAAAGAGAACAAACCCCAGTGCACTTATTCTGGAAAGGAGACAGACAGAGGTGAGGCTAGATGTCATTGTTGGGACTGTAGGGCTGCAGACTGGCCTTGCTGTACAAAAGAGCCTAGGTTCAATCTCTAGTATTGCAAGAATCAATATATTCCTTGCATCACATAATGGCCTTTCATTCTTTGTTGTCTCAGTGCTGGGGATGGAACCTGGGGCCTTGCACATGCTAGGCAAGTGCTGTGCCTCTGAGCTGATTCCCCAACCCACATAACCCATATATATCTATATCTGAGCTCAGTCTTGCTCTGTTGCCCAGGTCTCAAGTTCCTAGGCTCAAGTGATCCTGCCCCAGACTCTTGGCTATAGGCACACATCCAGCTCCTTTGTATGTTTCAGCACTGTGATTTCTAAAAATTAAATAGTAATCATTATCACTTAACACTTCCATGGTGGTTGGCCTTTGGCTAGGTGCTGGTTACTGTGAACAAAGCAAAGTCCCTGCCCTTGTGGAGATCACACTGATTTTATTTTATTTTTTTTCAAATTTTATTTATTTATTTTTTCTTGTTTCAGAACATTTGTTTATTCACTCATTTTTTATGGCCGGCTCAGCCTGCCCTGACGGCAGGGCTGGCACAGCATGTGGTGCCGGGGATCGAACCACGGTCCCTGAAGCTGCCCAAGCTTTCCCAAGCAGGCGCTTTAGACCACTGAGCCATCCCGCCGGGCCCCTACACTGATTTTACATAAACTAAAATACACAAGTACATCCCACCGAGATGAAAATTTCCCTGAAATCTCAGACTACTATTCATAGTTTAGTGTATGTGCTTCTACATCTTTCTCCCAGGTATCAGCAAACATACATACATCCACTAACATTTTCATTTATTACAAAAGTGGGACTATCATCATATAAATAGTAACACACACACACACACACACACACACACACACACACACAACCCCAACACACTTAACATCATTTCAGATTGCTTAAATTTTTTTTTTTTTTTTTTTTTTTTTTTTTTTGAGACAGCATCTCACTATGTAGTTCAGGCTGAACTTGAACTTATTTTCTAGCCCAAACTGGCCTCCAACTCACCTTGATCTTCCTGCCTGAGCCTCCTAAGTGCTGGAATCGCAGGTGTGTACCACTATGCCTGGACACTGTTTCATTTTGGACATTGTCTTAGTTACTCTTCTCTCGTTGCTGAGACAAACACACAACACTCAGAATAAGGGAAGGAAAGGTTTATTTAGCTCAGTTACTGGAGATTTCAGTCCATATTCAGCTGGCTTCAACGCAGAGAGGCACATGGCAGAAAACAACCTTTCATGGTGGTGGGCAAGAGCAAGAGAGTGAAGGCAGAAGTAGCAGCAGCTCAAGCAGCTAACTTCTCTTCCTACCTTACACTGAAATATAAATCACCTGCCCCAGGATCAGTTTTAACAAGAACCAATTACAAATTCCAGAAGCCACCCTATGACTGCATGAAGCTTTGAGGGGATACCTATACCTGAAACATAACAGATATATATTTTTTCATTCTGGACATTCATGCTGTTTCTAGATTTTTCAAATATTAAAAACAGTACACAATGAAGCATTTTTGTCATAACCATAATCATTATTACAGTTTTGGGGATGAACACAGGGCACTGTCTTCACTAAGCAAATGGTTTACCACGGAGCTATATTCCTAACCCTTTTTGTTATTATCTCTTTCTCATGTACATATACCGCTTATTTATTTAGTGTGACCAGGGTTCAAACTCACAGTCTTGCACTTGTCAGTCACATGTCAGGCACATGTTCCATGGAGCTATCTCCCTAGCCCCACATACTGCTAATTTTTTTTTTTTTTTTTTTTTTTTTTTTTTTTTTTTTTTTTTTTTTTTTTTTTTTTTTTTTTTTTTTTTTTTTTTTTTTTTTTTTTGTCTTTTTGAGACAGGGTCTCACTATGCAGCTCAGGCTGGCCTTGAGCTCACTTTTGTAGCCCAGGCTGCATACTGCTAATTTTTAAATGAGGTTTACCAATTGTACCATCCAC
Source organism: Myocastor coypus (assembly GCA_004027025.1). Taxonomy (NCBI): domain Eukaryota; kingdom Metazoa; phylum Chordata; class Mammalia; order Rodentia; family Myocastoridae; genus Myocastor; species Myocastor coypus. The sequence goes on from PVJA010030086.1 coordinate 13,607, forward strand.
GCAGCACGATCCAGAATCTGTATTCTTTCGCAGTGATATGGCTGCCCATTTTCTTTTTACAGCAACACAGCCCTCTGCATCTGACAGAAGGCAGTGCTACTTCTGGTAAGTACCAAACTAATACAGAGTGAAACATCGCTGTTATTTCCCTAAAACCATGACTCTTATAGTAAAAAGGGCTTATTTTAAGGGGATGCCTTATTCTTTCATGTATTTATTATTCATGTACAACAATCTACCTTTATTCATGCACAAAACCCCACACTTATTCAAATATACTCATTATCTTATTCTAGAGCAGTGTCATAACTCTCCAAACTCCAAATTCTGACTTGAATTTCTTGCATCTCAATTTCCTATAAAAATACTGGCCCCACTCTCATGTTCAGCAGTGGGACTATCCTTAAGTGAGCACTTCTCGTCCATGTAGGATGTGCCTAATGATGATGTATTGAATTATAAAGATTTCCATAAGACACAACCACATCTGTTCAACAGCTCACATTGTGTTGTCTGCACTCTGACTGGTCATTCAGAAATAAGACATTGACCTCTGATGTAGAGGTGCCTGCAATTATTTACCAATAATTGTAATTCATATCATCAGTAGTCTTAATGTCAATATGATTTATATTATGTATAATTCAGTATGTCCAGCATGTTTCAATGGACATATTAAATGTGTCTGCATGGCTGATGATTTTAACTAGGGCTTATTTGGGGGGTAAGGCTTATATTATTAGCATCATGGGGAAAAACTCAGACTAAGGCTTAATTTTCATTTAGGTCTTATTTTATTTTATTTATTTCTTGTTTCAGAACTTTTGTTTATTTATTTTTATGGCCGGCTCAGCCTGCCCTGAGGGCAGGGCTGGCGCAGCATCAGGATTGAACCGTGGTCCCTGCAGCTGCCTAAGCTTTCCTAAGCAGGCGCTGTAGACCACTAAGCCATCCTGCCGGGCCCCTTAGGTCTTATTTTAAGGAAAATGTAATTTATCCTGGTGTAATTTATCCTTGGCGCCCAAAGTACAGGGTCAGAGCTACTTGCATAACAACTTCTTCAATTGCAAGCCTGACTGAAAATGACTTAAATAAAAACCAAAAATGGTATTTGCCCTAGGACTGGCAGGAGGTCCTATTGTTACCAGGACCTTATTTCTCTGTTCAGCTCTTTCCCATTTTTATTTATTTATTTATTTATTTATTTATTTATTTATTTATTTATTTATTTATTTTTTACAAACAGGTCTTTCCTTTTTTTTTTTTTTTTAATTTATCATTCTCATATCTTCTCAGGTTCAACCTAGTGGAAAGGTGGGGGACCTAGGATTCTCAGTGCTCCATTGGACCTGATGGGGCAAGGGACCAATTGTTATGGCTGTAGAAACATGTCCATTTCCTTGGTCATTTCTAAAGCACCCATCTCAGCTACAGGTATAGGTTGTGACACCTTTCAGTCCATAGAACTGAAGACTAGGAAAAGGTGGATTCCCTGGCACTGGTCAGCCAACCCACCATTATTATTTTATGCCACTATTAAAATATATTTCATGATTATTCACAACTGATATAAAGAATATAATTCAGTTACCTTTTACTACAGAGGGATATGGCTTGTGTATAGGTGCCACCCCCTCCAAAGCTTTACGCAGTTATGGGGTGGCTTCTAGAGTTTGTGATCAATTATTGTAAGTTCGGGTGCTGCTCCTGCCCTGGGGCAGGTAATTTGCATTACAATGTAAGGAGGGGTGAGAAGCTGGCTAGCTCCAAGGATAATCTGGAGAGAATGCCAGGAAGGAAACAAGTCAACCCACTAGTCTTTGAGGACTAGTATTTCCCCATGGCTCCAGTGATGGCTGAAGGCATGAGAAGCCCAGGCTTTAAGGCCTAGTCTTTCGCTTCTAGGGATGGGGCAGTGTATGTTTGCATTAATGTCTCTTTCCTATGTCAAACCCAGACCTGCGATGTAGGCGATCAGTTCAAGATCATTTAAAGGCCTAGCCTGATGACTACTGCAGTAGCCAGAGACCAATCCAATAAAGAAGATAAAAATGGGACAAATTCTTCCATGACAACTGGGCTTTTAGGAGCATCTTGGAAGGACAATCCAAGCCTGTAGCTGGAGTGGAAAATTAACCTACAATGTCAATTCCAAAGCAAAATTGGGTGTAACATTATCTTTCAAACCTGGCCTGCAACTTTTCAACTTACTTGGGGCTTTCCAGTAAAGACTGCTATAATATTGAATGTAAAATCATGTGTGTTTGAATGATTCGTCTTCAGGAATCTTTCCTCCTAGACCTGGCAAAGGTTTAGAAACTGGTGCTGTGAAACACTGTCCAAAGTGAATAAAAATATGATACTTAATCAGGCACACAAATCTTCCATATTATGTAATTTCCATTTGTTTGTAACTTTGAACTAGAAAACATTTCCATGTCACCCAAAGATGAAACAGAATCAGAGATCTTGTCTGTTTGTTGTGCATATGAAGGGCAGGAGTCCTTGTGATGAGACCAGGGTGGGACGCTGCTCATCTGTAGAAATTTGATACTAACCATCAAGGCAGTCTTACGCTGAACCAAATACGAAGCCAAACGTGTGTTTGAAATGTGTAACTTTTTGCATAATTGTCAAATGAGTCACAGCTTACAACTGTTGTTAAAACTCACAGGTCCACTGACATATTTATGGTAAGCCTTTCAAGAAAGTGCTTAGAGTACCTACTGATGCTTCATTTTCTCTTCTAAATTTTTTACTGAAGTCCTTATTTGGGCCTAGCTGAGTCAACAGCAAGGCAGGTCACCAAGCAAAGAATGACTCTCCAGAGCCTTTTTTCAACAGAGGGGCTCTTTATTAACTCTGAGCTATCCCCAAGGGCCACCCAGGGTTGTCATGTGCTGTGCACTCAGGAAGGACCCAGGAAAACTTCAGATGTCAATGCTTTTCTTGGTTACTTTTTCCTTCTTATCACTTTAGTCATAGTATGGCATAGAAGTACATGCACTGACATTATTCCACTTAATAAATTTAATTTTAAAATTCAAAGGAATTTCTTTAGGTGCTAGGAGTACAGCTCATGTTGCTTAGCACAAGTGGGGCTTGGGGTTCAATACCTAGCACCAAGACAGACAAGAATTGTTAGAGTCCTTTTCTGGTTCTCATCTCGGCCTAAGTCTAAACTTACAGTCCTAAAACCTTGTCATTGGAATTCCACCAAGTTAAGTCCAATCTACCACTCCAAGCACAATCCACAGAGATAACAAAGATACTAAGACATACATATATAATTATTGGGGAGCCAAGGGGTCCTAAGTCCAGCCATGAAGATGGCTTTCTGGAACCAAGAGAGCGACCCAGGGCTGCACTCAGGTTTCATTCATTGGAGGAGGAGTGGCTTGCCAAAAAGAATTGTGGGAAGAAGGTGAGCACTGAAGGGAATTGTGGGAAGAAGGTGAGCACTGTGAGCTGGGCTAGGTAGGAGACCTGCATCCACCTCCGCCATATTCAGAGATATGCAAAGGAAATAATTTGCATTATGCTACTGAGATAGTACCTAATATTTTGGGGGTCTGGTGCTTCAGCTCTGTAATCTTTCAAGCCCCTGGAAGTCATAGCCTCTATCTCAAGGCTCGATTCCAGCTGACACCGTGGAGCACTGGCTCTTTGTCCTGTTATCAGGGAAACATGTGTGCCATCTTCAGAAATTACCACCAGCACCTCGACTAGACCAATATACACCACTTAAGGCCAATTAAGATAATGAGAAGCCCTACCCAGCTCTGTACATTTCAATATGAGGAAATAGGGTCAGGATCCATCAAAATGGAGACAGCTGCTTTTCTTTCAAGGAGAGCTGCTCAGGAGGTCCGCCACAAAGAACATTTCTTTATAAACATTGATTTTAAAACATCCCAGGTGGTATCTATCATATTCCTATACCTATAGCAACAGAAATCAGCATTTGTCTCTGCTGACTAGTCATACAGAGTGGTTTCCCGAAGCTCGCCCTGCCTGGCTGATACAGCAGAGGCTGACGAAGCCATTAGAGCAGGGAAGCCAGGGCTAAGCGGGGGCCTGTAACAAAGGCCCCTGACAGGGCCATCAGGAAGGATGGGGCTAACTAGGAAAGGCAGATTGATTTGCCATTTTTAAATAATTCAATTTCAGGGCCAGGGATATAGCTCAGCAGCGCAGTGCCACCCAGCAAGTGCAAAGTCCTGAGTCAATTCCAGGAACAACAACAACAAAAATTAAATAACTGAATTTCACTTTAAACACTGCTACTTAAGTTCACAATAGAAGTCTTGGGTGCCCATGCAGGAAAACGTACAGAGGTATGCGGTAAAGGATAGCAGCTGTGAGTCAGGCATAGGTAGATTTCAGCCCCAGTTGTACTATGTATTCTGAGACCTCAGGGAAGTGATTTCAATTTTGCAGAGTCTGTTTCCTCTCAGGTTAAGTAAGATCATGCCGAATCCTTGTATGGTTCCTGAGTTATAGCAAACAAGTTGTTATTATGAATCAAACCTTGCTACACCACCACCTGGGTGGTTCTGAAGGCTGCTACACTCCATCCACAAGTTGGAGTCATCTCACCTGTAAAATGAGGATAAACTGAGTTCTTGGAAGTTTCTCCCAGTTCTACCTGTATGCAACTACCTGTACGCATCCTTTCCTCTGTGGTTGCTGCTCACCAAGGCTTCAGTGTATCATGATGCAGCTTCCCAAACTTAGGGAGCTTTAGGGAGGATGGGTGCTTCTTATGCACTTTCCTTTCTTGCTCCTTTTAATGATTTTATTAGTGTGGTCACAAGTTTGACATCTACAGTGCACTGTTGACAGTGCTCTACACACATATTTGAAATGAGTACATTGTTTAAGTACGGTTTTAAAATGTCAACTCCAAATGATCATGCAAGTCTCATGCATTTGCACCTGCACCCCCACCGGCACACGTCCCTCTGTTTATCCCCACTGGGTCTCAGTGTCGTTAAGTGGGGGTTGGAGTGTCTTTGCTCAGACCCAGACTTTCAAGATCAACACTGATGAACACAGGTGTTCTATGGAGCCTAGCAGTAACACCTGCTTTTGGTTTATTCAGAAAAGAATGCAATTACTGGCTATTGCTTGTGAACCACTGATCCCCCCAGAGCTAGACTAGCACAAAGGTACTTTGCTATCCCTGTATGAGGCTGATGTGCAGTTTCTGAACCTGCGTTTCTTGCCTAGGGAAAAAGTCTAGAAATGAGGTGCACAATCTTCCAACATGCTATCCGTGATGTAGCTGGAACCAAGGTGGGATTCATAGTAACTTTTCTCATCAAAGGTATTGACAGTCCAGCCAACAACATGGACTCCTTTAGCTGACCACTTCTTCAGATAGTCCCTGGAGAAAAGGAAAAACCAATCCTGTCAGAAAGTGAGCAGCTGTCCCTAGAATGTCATTCCAGCAATAATGGTTGCTGGGTCTGGTGGCCACTAAGTGGCCACCCATAATCACAGGTATGCCCCAAGCTCAGCTGCTGGGAGGCCTTCCTGTTGTCCCAGCTTCAAACATGTCAGTAGGTCACTACAGCCATCTCCTCCCTAATGTCCTCGACAATGCACTGGGCATGGGCCTTGTCTTCTGTGGCCTTATCCCAGGTCATTCTACCCATTTCTGGTTGGTGTTACAGAAGATCGAGTCTCTCTCTTTTTTTTTTTTTTTATTTGTCTTTTTGAGACAGGGTCTCGCTATGCAGTTGAGGCTGGTCCTGAGCTCACTTTTGTAGCCCAGGCTGGTCTCGAACTCACACCAATCCTCCTGCCTCAGCCTCCTGAGCGCTAGGATTACAGGCGTGCGCCACCATGCCTGGCAAGATCGAGTCTCTTTTAATTCCTTGTGAGAACTGCTCTCCTTAGCCACAACACTTTGCTGGTAGTTTTCCTGCTGTTCCTACCCTTCATATCTTGAGCTCAGTGAAACCATAACCCAAGTTATGAGTACCTTTTCCCTTCTCTTGAGATAACTTTGTTTTCTCTCTGTCCCTACATCTTAATGGCTAACTGAAGAAGTAATTGCTCTTTGTTCTGTGTACTTCTCATGGCCAGGATACAGGAAAGTCATGGTGGCACAAGCCTATAAATCCTCTGGGAGGCTGTGGCAACAAGCTCAGCTTGGGTAATTCAATGACATAAGACAAGACACTGTCTTAAAAAGGCTGGGTGGGGAGTGAGTATATAGCTTAGCAATGATGCAGGAACTGGGAAGAAGAAACAGAAGGTAGCTGGGCGTGGTGGCGCAAGCCTGTAATCCCAGCACTCGGGAGGCTGAGGCAGGAGGATTGGTGTGAGTTTGAGACCAGCCTGGGCTACAAAAGTGGGCTCAAGACCAGCCTGAACTGCATAGTGAGACCCTGACTCAAAAAGAAAAAAAGAAAAAAAAAAAAAAAAAAAAAAAAAAAAAAAAAAAAAAAAAAAAAAAAAAAAAAAAAGAAACAAAAGGTAGTGGCACATTTGGAAACCTAGGTACACCAGAAGGCTCAGGCAGAACTACAAGTTCGGGGCAGTTGAGCAAAGACACTCTCTTGTACCGGAAATCCAACTCAGGACCTTACACTTGCCAGGCCAGTGCTAAATCCCCAGCCCAAGATACCATGGGAGTGAGGGGGAGCAGGTAAGCTGGGAATATAGCTCAGTGCCCAAGCCTTGAGTGCAGTTCCCAGGGGAGGAGGAGTAACTAGGAAACCAGAAACCTGACGAACTTTCAAAGTGCAAGCCTCTAAACAATCTTCTTGGCAACCCATCTGGACCCCTCCAGTCTCTCAGGAGCTATCCCTATGCCCTATTCCTTTTCCTCAGTAAGTTTTCTTACACTTAACCTCTGTTGTTCCATATAATTTGTTTTTCAACTTCAAGAAACACAAGCTCAGTGTATCTGACATCTACCATCTCCCCAGTATCATCTTGGAGATCCCATCCAAAGAACTGGAAGAAGGTAAGGAGTTTGCTTTCATTCACAGGCTCTGGATTGATTCACTTAGAAAATAAAAAACTGTCAAAAATAGGCCGGCCTGACAGCTCAGTGGACTAAAGCGCCTGCTTAGGCACAGTGCAGCAGCCAGGGTTCAATGTCCTGCATGTGTGCTGGCGCAGTCCCTGGGTTGCACTGAGACTGCTATTGAGACTGGGTGTAGTAGATCATGCCTGTAATCCCAGCACTTGGAAGGCTGAAAACAGGAGGATCACTACGGGTCTGATCTATATAGTGAAACCCCGTAGATCCTACAGACCCTGGAGACCCTGTCCTAAATACAAACAAACAAAATCTGTCATCTTTAATTGCTTATGCCTTGGTTTTTTTTTTTGTTTTTTTTTTAAATTTATTTATTTGGCATAGAGTCAAGCTACGCATCTTGGACTCATAGTGATCCTCCTGTCTCAGCCTCCCTAGTACTGGGATTACAGGGATGTGCCACCACATCCAGGTTCAGGGTTAGCAAGGCATGTGGTGCTGGGAATCAAACTCAGGTCCTTGTGCTTCCTGGCAGACACTTAGACTGCCAAGCTATCTTCCCAGCCCACTTTGATTTTTTTTTTTTTTTTTTTGAGGGACCAGGGTTCAAACTCAAGACCTCGTACTTGCCAGGCAGGCATTTGTGTCACAGCGCTATCTCCCCAGCCCCCTCCACTTTGATTTTTTTAATGCCTTCTATTTATCAACTGCTTATGCCTGCTTTTTTATGCCTCCTCCTTTGTTAAAAATGATGATAAAGTGGAAAATATGGGAAGATTATGATTTTACAGGCAAAGTCTTATATTCCTATTTTGTAAATGATGCATTTGGACTGAGTACTTTCCGGATTTCCTTATGACTATTGTGGCTTCTTTACTGTATAGACAACAATGCTCAGAAAGTAGCGTTATAGCCGGGCGTGGTGGCTCACGCCTGTAATCCCAGCACTTGGGAGGCTGAGGCAGGAGGATTGGTGCGAGTTCGAGACCAGCCTGGGCTACAAAAGTGAGCTCAAGGCCAGCCTCAACTGCATAGCGAGACCCTGTCTCAAAAAGACAAAAAAAAAAAAAAAAAGAAAGTAGCGTTATAATGCCTCCCCATGGACTTCGATACACAATGGACTTATTTAAAAAATGAAATCTAGCTCATATTTAGAAAACATGTATGTTTATTAATCAATCACAGGACCTCCATCTGCCAGTTAAAAGTCAATAGGACCGCAGCTGTTCTTAAGACTTGGGGGACAGGTTTCACTGAGATGAACTGACTGTGATTGCCCCTCTCCAACCTCGAGAGAATATTAAACCTGTTCTGCCTCAGTTTCCTTTCTGGTTTGATCTTCAACTGTTGGGAGGCACTCTTAGCTCCTAAGCTTTCTTATTCTCTCATTTCCAGGCTCACAGTGGTGACTCAAGGGCAAGCTGTCTTCATAACTCACCATGAGCATGAGAAGAAAGGACTTCCTGATCTCATTTCTGATCTTTCCCTGCCACTCTGTACTTTCCTTTTCTTGAAGGCATGTAAGGTTGGATAGGGAGGTCCTATCCACCAACTAAGAACCTTTAGGAAGAACCAGGAGAAAAGGAGCATTTGTTAATGTTAAGACAGAGAAGTCATCTTAGATAAAGACAGCTCAGGCACTTAGCTGTCCCTTGTAGAAGCCTAACAAACAGTGGTCACTCTGCCACTCAGTTAAATGCTCTTAGAACAGATGCCACTGTTAAAGGAAAGGACAGCATGCCCAGTACCTTCCAGTTTAAGACCCACTGAAGGCAATGGAGTATTCACCAGACAGGCAGCTGTATTCATTTCTGGAAACGAATCTCTGGTTGTACGGAACCAGTGAAAGCAGGGAGGACAACTGAGGGCCATGTGCAGTGTGACTCTCTGGTAGATACCCAAAGGTTCTTCAGTTCAAGCTGGGGCCTGACACTCCAACTGGGTAACCAACAGGGGAAAAAAAAGTCTTCATTTATCTATTGTCCCTATCTGTACTCCTCAGTGAGTAACAGTTATCTATCAATCTTTTGGTATCCTGTCAGAATGACCAGAGACAACACTAGTGGAGCCTTCACTTAAGCCTTCATTAAAACTGAACTACAAGCCGGGTGTGGTGGCGCACACCTGTAATCCCTGCACTTGGGAGGCTGAGGCAGGAAGATCAGTGCGAGTTTGAGACCAACCTGGGCTACAAAAGTGAGCTCATGGCTAGCCTGCACTGCATAGTGAGACCCTGTCTTAACCACACCACAAAAAACTGAACTACAGGGGTCAGCCAGATAGCTCAGTGGCCTAAAGTGCCTGCTTAGGCAACTGCAGAGACTGCGGTTCAATCTCCAGCACCACATGCTGCACCAGCCCCATCCCCAGGGCGGAATGAGCCCACCATAACATAAATAAATGAAAGTTAGGCAAAACACAAAACTGAACTATATGTTTGGATTTTTCTGTCTGCTAGCAAGCTAGAAACTCTCCCTAAGTTTTTTTTACAACTGTCTGAGAGCTACTTTAGAACTACCTTATGGCTGGATACCCCTTCCCCCAGGACATCAGTCTAAGGCACCCTGCAACAACTAGCTGCCTTTCACTGAGGAAAGCAGCTATATCACTAAGTGATTTACACCTGCGCCTTACATATGTTAGTTAGGGGTGAAATGGGTTTATTCAACCTCTTATTTCATGTGGACATGTAAAACTGATAAATGTACCTTTTACTAACATGCATGGTTGTTAGGAAATGGGTACATGTTTAACCTGCACAGACATAACAATTTTAGAACGGATTTTGGGTAAAATTTAGCCTTGTCTTTTATTTATTTATTTTCTTGTTTCAGAACTTTTGTTTGTTTATTTATTTATTTTTATGGCTGTCTTAGCCTGCCCTGAGGGCAGGGCTGGTGCAGCATGTGGTGCCAGGAATCGAACCACGGTCCCTGCAGCCGCCCAAACTTTCCCAAGCAGGCGCTTTAGACCACTGAGCCATCCTGCCGGGCCCCTAGATGTTTTTATTACTGTTTTTTTTTTTTTTTTTTTTTTTTGAGACAGGATCTCACTGTGCAGTTCAGGCTGGCTTTGAGCTCACTTTTGTAGCCCAGGCTGGTCTCGAATTCACAATGATCCTCCTGCCTCAGCCTCCCAAGTGCTGGGATTACAGGCGTGAGCCACCACGCCCAGCTTATTACTGGTTTTGTTAGCAATATTTCCTTCTTTCAACATGACTGTTACAGGTGAACTAAATTATAGTTCTCACTTTTGTAAACACCTGCGAGGATTAGGACAGAGTTTCTAAGAAGGTTAGGGTAATAAGCTGATAAAAGGTGGCTAGTGTGACCTGACCCATCTTTGGTCTCTCTAGACAGCAGCCACCTGGAGCAGGTCACTCTGCGGATGCCTCAAGGACATAGAAATCAAATAGAAATTAAAGGGATGCCAATTCTTTCTCTTGTATCTCAGATGGGAGACTCACTCTGTTACTCCTTTCAAAGGTATCTTTAAGCAGTGGAGAAAGTTTGACTCTTACATATTGCCAAAGAGTTAATATTTTTCTGCATTCAAACCTAGCTGGTGCCAAAACCCCTCCTGGAACTAGTTAAGGTTACCTTTAACATTTTGTTCCTTTAGCGGGTGCATATACACATGGTATCAAAACAGCAGCTTTGGCTATCAGCTGTAACTGATATGGAATAACTATGACTATAAAACAAAACGAGAAGCTTGTATATGTGGGTATTCTAGTCAGATAAATTGTCAGCCTAGAGCTTGTTTTAAAAACTGTCTTTTGGGGTTGGCGGGATGGCTCAGTTGCCTAAAGCACCTGCTTAGGAATACTTAGGCAGAAGCAGGGACCACAGTTCAATCCCCAGCACCACATCCTGCAACAGCCCCGTCCCCAGGGCATGCTGAACTGGCCATAATAAAAAAATAAATAAATACTTAAATTTCTTTCTTTCTTTTTTTTAAAAGAATTTTTTATTTTATTTATTATTTTTATTCTTGTTTCAGAACCTTTGTTTATTGACTCACTTTTATGGCCAGCTCAGCCCGCCCCGAGGGCAGGGCTGGTGCAGCATGTGTTGCCGGGGATCAAACCGCGGTCCTTGCAGCCGCCCGAGCTTCCCCAAGCAGGGGCTTTAGACCACTGAACCGTCCCGCCAGGCCCCTCTTTCTCTTTCTTTCTTTCTTTTTCTCTTTCTTTCTTTCTTTCTTTCTTTCCTTTCTTTCTTTCTTTCTTTCTTTCTTCCTTCCTTCCTTTCTCTCTCTCTCTTCCTTCTTTCTTTCTTTCTTTCTTTTCCCCAGGACTGGGGTTTGAACTCATGACCTTGCATGGTACACAGGCAGGCACTTGTACCACAGTGCTATCTCCCCATTCCCCCTTCAAAATATTGAAAAATAAAAAATAAAAATTGTCTTTTGACCTCTGGCCTGCCCTTCTCACCCTGCATCCAGGGTACGCTGAGAGGCGATTGGGACTGGGTGTGGTAGCACACACCTGTAATCCTGGTGCTTGGGACACTGAAATAGGAGAACACTGAGTGGGACCCTAACCTGGACTACACAGCAAATTTAAGGTCAGTCTACACAATGAGACCTTATCTGGGGCTGGGGAGATAGCTCAGTAGAATAAGTACTTGCCGGAAAATACAAGGACCTGAGTTCAACCCCAGCCCCACAAAACAAAACAAAAAAACCTTTGCTTTCACAGGTGTAAAATGTTTCTATTCCTTCTGATTCTTATCACAGGATCTCTACTTACTAACCTGTAAAAAGTTCTATTTATAGTTACAAACTTTAAAGCTATAAAAGAGTTCTCGTCATTCAACTAGGTCAAATGCATTGGAGTATACTCTTGTGTATTAATAATTTCTGGTAAGTTTGTGACTGGCTACAACATCTACAGTTGTTTTGCTTCAGTTCAACAATTTTTACTGCCTTTTTGTATTTTTAAAAAATGTAACATATTTGAGCTGGGTGTGGTGGCTCACGCTTGTAATCCCAGCACTCAGGAGGCTGAGGCAGGAGGATTGGTGCAAGTTCAAGACCAGCCTGGGCTTTTATAGTGAGCTCAAGGCCAGCTTCAACTGCATAGCAAGACCCTGTCTCAAAAAGACAAAAAAAAAAAAAAAAAAAAAAAACCCAAAAAATTAATGTATTTGTTACAGGGTCTCACTACACAGGTCGGACTTGTAGTGATGATCCCCGTGTCAGCCTCCCTAGTGCCGGGATTACAGGTGTGTGCCACCATGCCCAGTTTCAGTGGCTGGCTCAGCATGCAGTGCCAGGGATCAAATCTCGGTCACAGGTGTGTGCCACCATGTGCAATTTTGGTAGCTGGCTGGACATGCAGGGCCAGGGATCAAACCTGGGTCCCTGAGCTTGCCAGGCAGGCACTTAGACTGCTGAGCTATCTCTCTGGCCTTGCCTCTTTGGATTTATAAAATATTAATATCTACAACTTTAGTTGGGTTATAGTTAAGTGTCAATAGAACTAAGGATATCTATCCAGGTTGTCAGCTGATCAAAATAATGTCAAGACTGGTTTTACAAATGCAGGCCGGGCGTGGTGGCTCACGCCTGTAATCCCAGCACTCGGGAGGCTGAGGCAGGAGGAT
>PVJA010030087.1:0-26107 GCA_004027025.1 Myocastor coypus
AAATTAAAATTTAAAAAAATAAAAAATAATAAATTTCCTTTAAAAAATAAATAAATAAATAATAAAAAGTTCCAACTCCACACACATCTAAAAGGCCTACAAGGTGCAATGCATTAGACAGTGGCAGCTGCTTTTGATCACCACCTGGCATCTCTAGATCTCATGGTTTATGTGGGACTTAATCAGACAGTAACAAACTATTCATAAAAATTCCATCTTAGATTATTGTTTTATATTAAATACTTTGAAACATTAGAGTGATACCAGATGAATTGATTTACTTGGACAGCATTCTTCTTTTGGAAGAACTTTAAATGAAGTATATTTTGTAATTATAATTTGTTTGTTCATCAGGTCCTGATGATCAGCATAAAGAATTTTAACTTTCTGGGAAGTGTATGCCAGAGCAAGAAATCACAAAGACTGACCTAAAAGGTAAGTTATGTTCTAGAATGGTGTTCCTTCCCTGTGAGTCAGTTTGCACAAATAAAAGCATGTTTAGCATTTCATAGCGAAGTTCTCTCTTGGCTGATTATCAATAAATGTATCTGTTACTTCTGCTAAGGAAATATCTTATTCTATTATTTTAAAGTTAGACTTTACTGCAGAAATTCCATAAGCAATCATAATTCATCCAATTTTAATAAAATTCTTTAATAGAATTGCATAGACATGGGAATTTTAAAGGTACAATGTCCTTTGGGAGAAGAGGTTACTACAGAGATTACGAAGTCGGTTGATATATTCATTCTGGACTTAGAATTTATGATGTCAGTGTATTTCAAAATGAAAAAGCCATGTTATGAAACATAGTTGACACAAATATCTTGTTTAAATCACACAGTACTCTGATACTATCATGTACTTGCCATTGCAAGGGTTATCTTGGATTTACATATGATCATATTCACATACTAAGACTTCTACTTGATTAAAATCCTGACATGACCCTAGCAGACCTATTTTAGGATAACAGCCTTAGCCAGTGTGGAACAATTCAGGTTGGGACAAGTATAGCAACACACTGCTAGCTCCATAAAATCAGTTCATAGTACTTGTAGAAGACCACAAAATGAATCCTGGTGTTGGGGAGAGACACTTCTGCATGAGTCTTAGGGAAGATGTGAGATGCTCTTGATGCTCTTTTTTTTTTTTTTGCTGGACCGGGGTTCAGATTCATGACCCTGCACTTGCCAGGCAGACACTTGTGCCATGGAACTATCTCCCCGTCTCCTTGAGATGCATTTTTGAATTACGGAAAATGAAGAGGAATTGTGGTGAGGGTAAAGACAAACCCACAGGCAAGCACACCTAATCTCTTTTTAGTGACAATGATCTTGCAGAACAATCTTGACTAATCCATTCATGCTACAATAATAAAAGGACACATGTTGAGAAATTCATATACATAAGAAATATAGTTTTTACTGTTGTAGAAGTTGAGAAATCCAAGGTCAAGGAACTGCTAGACTTGGTGTCTAGTGAAGTCTCACTGTCTGCTCTCTACATAGTACCTTGTTGCTGTCACCTTCTTGACGATTGGAGAGGGGACAGAAGAACAAAGGGATAAGGCTTTATTTCAGGGCCATATTCCAAGCTCAAGGGAAGAACATTCTTTATATCATCATTTTCTAGAGACTCTACCTTAATCCTATCACACTGGTTATTCCCAACATAGCAACGTGGGAGGGCCACATATATTCAAACCAAATCACATCCTTGCTGGCAGCTGTCCAGAGCAGAGCCTTCTGAGATGGTCTCTAGACACAAGAGTGGCAAAGTCAATGTTTTGGGTGTATGTTATTCTTGCTTTCTGAATTGGTGAGGATGTTGCTAATGGGGAGTCCCTGGGTAAGGAAAAGCTATGTCCCAGAGAGCAGCAAGCATAAAGCTCACTAGTGCAGCAGCAGGTGGGAGGTTGGAGTAGGAAAATCTGGAATGGGCATCCAGAGTGCATGTGAAGGAGGGTGTTTCAGGTAGCTAGAAGTTCACCCTCTGCCTTACTCTGTTTGACAAAAGCTTGCAGGGAATAGTTTGATAGCCACAAGCTGGTGCTCTCTGTGAGCCTGAGTCTTTGCTAAAAGAAACTTAGAGCTTTATCTAAAGGTCAAATACCAGGAAAGTCTATTACTCTGCTCTTATCAACTACGAAAATATGTATCTGTTACCCCAGGGATGTAGAGCAGGAAGCTGTCAGAAAGTTTCCATGAGAAGCTCTCTAGACTAAGAGCTGAGGGATGTGGTGGGCAGCGTCTTACGTGCTCCTAAAACAAGGAGAATGATGAATTTCCCCAGGTTGCCTTTTTGTAGCATCTCTTGATGGAATCTGAAGACAAAACAACACAGCAAATGTGACTGTTAAGCAAGAAAATATCATCCACAGACACAAGGGTCCTACTCCGTCTGAGGCGAGAAACTGGAATAACAATTGCATTGCTGCATGACCTCCAATCAATGTTTCATCACTTCTTTCAAAGAATCTTTTGAGAAAAGTCACCAGATGGTTTGATATGGATCTCTACGAAGAATGTAGATAATTTTCATGTTTGTTCAAAATTAATCCAATACTTTAAAAGAAAGCAAAGAAGATATAATTAATATCCAACACTATGATAATTACCCAGGTTAACCAGGAAATGAATCTCCACTTCTCTTTCGTTTGCCGTAAGCTTGGTCCACAAAGGCAAATCTGCCATTTTTTAACATCCCAAAGCAACTGAATACTCAATTACATGGAGAAGCCCAGTTCAGAGTTTTTACACTATAAGCTGTGTGTGCCTTTGGATACCCATAGTATGTCAGCTCAGGCTGTCAAACTGAAATACAACTGACTAGAGAACTTTGACAGCCAAACTTATTTTTGTAACCATCTTGACATCTTGCATCTTCAGGAGTCTGAAGGGGAGGTGCCAGGAGGGTGAGTTCTCTCTTCCTGATTTGTGGATGGTTACCTTCTTGATAGTTGTGTCCTCATGTGGTCTTTCTTCTGTGCACGAGCAGAGACAAACACTGCTGGCACCTTCTGCTACTACATTCCCAGGGAAGTGTCATAAGAAGGACCTACAAGGCCATACTGTCATAAACTGGGTGTGGTGGTGCTTATCTGTAGTCCTAGAACTTGGGAGACTAAGGCCGAAGGAAGACCATGAGTTTGAGGCTAGCCTAGATTACAAAATGAGACCTTGTCTCAAAAAACAAACAAAAATACTGTCAGCTAATTCTCCAAGATCTTCTATGCTGATAAGCTATATTAGATCATGAGCGGTTCTTTTACTTTGTTGCCAGTGTTAAAGGGGAGAATGCATGATTAAATCCAGGGGTAAACTACAGAGAAAGATCTGAGGGAAACAATTTGCATGCTGTGGCCAGGAGGTGGCAGCCTCTAGTCACACAGTAGAACCCTGCACTTGAGAGATAGCTTCCAGGAGGAATTCAAGGAAGACAGGACCAGTAACTGAATGAATTTTGCAGAATTTGGTGAAGAAAGCACATAGAAAAATATTGATCCTGCTCACATAATCAAGCCAATTGGAGACAAATAACATAAAACGACCCCATGATGGAAAGGACACAGCATAGCCAAGCCAAGCCTGAGGAGAGGAACTGGATTGGGAATATAGGTTTCAGGAGAGAATCCACTCCAGCAAACTAGAGAAAAGGCAAGATCTGTCAGTGAGGGAGTTGTGGAATTGGCATTTCAAAGTATTAGTGCTTATGACTGTATTGATCTGCTCAGCTTCACAAAAATGATGCTCAAAAAATTGTCAACATGTGTAAGACAGAAAGACCAATGGTCTCTACCCACGTGGATCTCTTGTCTGGTGAAGGCAGCTCACCTCTGCTAGCTGCCCAGGGAGGAATCACCCTGACAGCTCAGTGATCCACCTGCCTAGGCCTCTCCATTTTGGAGGATGCTATCTTACCAAAAGTGTGATGGTCCAAGTTCAAATGAGATGTTTTGTGGTCTATTAGAATGGAAAGCAGAAGGAAAAATTTAGGAGAAGAGAAATACCATGTACCATAGGGAGAAAATAACCCAAGTCAGTATAACTATGAAAACTTTGGTTCTAAGAGATAAACCCAGAAAACTTTGGTAATTTACATAGAAGCAAAAATATATGATAACTACCTAGAAGAGTGACATGAAAACCTGTTTCTATAATTCCATTTCATGAAGACATCCAGTGAGGAACCCTGAGTTAGTCCTAGAGAACTTCCTTGATGCTAGGATAGATACAATCCATGTGAGCAGAAATTGCACTTCCTCTTTCAGGCCCTATGGGCTTACATGCTTACTTTGTAACATTAGTAAATTCTCTTGGGAGTGCATCTTTATGAGGGGGGAGCTGATGGTAACCTGAGAACCATAGAGAATCACTGCCCTGTCACATTCATTCAGAACCTTGCTCGTGACAGTGGATCTGGAGAGGATATGGCCTCCTCTTACCCTGGGCCATGATGGTGCTGAAGCGGGAATCCTACCAGACAGCCAGCTGCAGAATGTTGCTCTTGAAGTCTATCCAGAATATGCAACATCTGCTGTGGGCCCTGTTTGCTTCTTGTGTCAAGATGCAAGACCAATGTTATCTCTTCAGAGAGCTGCACTTCAGAACCAGATGGACAACAGAAAAAAAAACCTGGGGAGGAGCCAAAATAAGACAGGGAATTAGAGCATGGGACAAAGCCATCAGAATCTGAGTGCATGCCATAGTAAGCCCAATGGTAGGGCAAGACCTGGTAAAGTATGCCTTCAGCCATCTCTACCTCAATTTTTCTTTTGTAATAGCACATTCTTAGGTATACCCTAATTTCTGAGCTTATGGAACGCCCTCTGGGCTCCTGAAGCTGCCAGAACGGCTGACGTTTTGATCAATGTATCTTTCCTTACATACACCTGTGCGATTTTGATATTATTGCTCAAAACCCAGGGTGCCATTGTTGAGTGAAATGGAACTTTTAGGAGGTGGGGTCTAATGAGAGGGCTGTAGGTCATTTGGGATGTGCCGTGGAAGGAAATACTGGGACTCCAACTTGCCCACCTTCACTCTTTTGCTTCCTGGCCATGAGGTGAACTCTGATCTCACCACATGTTTCCCAATACTTCTATTCCCTGGCCCCTGTAAAAGGACCACAAGCAATCAATCTACCCAATGATGATCTGGGACCATTGACATGTTAAGCCGAGATAAATCTTTTTTCTGTGTAAGTCAGTTATTTTGGGTGTTTTGCTATAGCAAGAGAAGCTGACCATTATGTTTTGATTAAACAGAATGGCTTCAACTCAAAATACTGACTTAGTTGGAATACTCGTGTAGTCAAATGGATCACGGGAGTTGTCAGCTGTCCATGTTGCATTACATCAGCTGGCCTTAAAGTGGGTAATATGGCTCCTTCATACTGGCAAGGTGCTCCCCAGGATCACACTGTCTCTTTTGGTGGGGTCACTTCAGATGCTTTAATGTGTGTAGCGTGGAAGAGCCAAGGAGTTCCTGTTCCTGACAAATCTGAGAAGCATACAGCACCTTCTTCACAGGGGAAGGTTGGCGTGCAGACTTCAGCTGTGCACCTCACACTGACTTTAACACCTCCCTTCACACTCTTCTCCATTTTCTGTCCCCCTCCTACGTTTAGGGTACTCCTACGGTCTGAATGTTTGTGTCTTCCCAGAATTCATATGAAATCATGACCCTCAAAATGATGGTAGTAAGAAGTGGAACCTTTGGGATCATGAAGTCATGAGAGGAAAGCCCTTCTGGGCATAATGTAGGTGCCCTCATGAAAGAAGCCAGAGAGAAGGCAATGATCCCTTCCATGCATACTGTGAAGGTAACAGATGACGTGAACTAGAAAATGGGAGCAGGTGAGATTCTAAATTTGTTAACAGCATGATTATGGACTTAACAGCCTCCACAGCTATGACAAACTTCTGTTGTGTATATGCCATCCAGTTTATGATATTTTTCTAGTAGCAACCTACACAGGCTAAGAAAGAAATCAAAATAACACAGACATGAGCTTCAAGAAATTTTGGTCACATAGATGGAAACCCCTATAATTCAAAACAGTGAGTAGGAGGAAAGTTCTGAACCTTAGCAAGGCTCAGTTCAGTTGATGTGCAAAGGGAAGGCCAGAGGTAGAGGTCAATGTTGGCCTCAGAGCAATACTATATTTGAACAATGCTTTTCACTGGTCTGAAGTAGATGCAGGGATGGGTTTCTAACCTTGATACACCTTGGCTATGTCTCACTCCTCACCAGCTGACCTTAGATGGCTTTGGAAGGCCTCCTGAGGCTCCAGAGAGGCTCCCTGTCCTCTGCATGTATTTTATGTACTGTTAAGAGACCTCCAAATACAGTGACTTCATCAAGGAGCAGATTTGGATCAGCGTCAAGGATGGGAAGCAGGACTGGCTTGAGTCCTCATGACCCTTAGTATCTCATAGAGAAGACTATGCTTCTTACCCTCTCAGACCTGGAGTGTACAATAGTGCATGCTCTAGTCTCCAGCATCAGAGCACTTGCCTGGTAACCCAAAAAGCATCCCTAGGAATTGTAAACTATGGTTATGACCAGAGCAGAGAATTTCTCCTTCAGTTTTGTTGTACTTGCCTGCTCTAGTTGGCTTGATATTACGTTCCTTAAAGCTGACTTTGCCTTCCTGTGGCCTTTCCCTCCTCTCTCACCAGACTTCCTACCTCTCAAGTAAGCAACCTACATTGTTATCTCTGGGCCTGCTTTTGGAGGAATCCAAGCCAATGCAGAAACCCAAGAGATACTGCAACAAAGCCTATTTGGTGATAGTTTCTATAAACATTGTTATAGATAAAATCCCTACCCCATAGAACCTGAAATAAGAATGCCTGGTCCTTGTGTCTGATTGCTCTGCTTTGAAACATGGTGGGCACAGTAAGATGACATTTGAGTAGCATTTAATGGGTCTTGTCTGACAAGAATCCTTTGATAAACCCCAAAACATAGGTGATATAGAGTTATGATACTGTGTTTTATAGACATATTTCGTTTTATTGTACTTTACAAAAATGCATATCTGCAAAATATCTACAAAGGAAAGGTTTAAGTCAGTCTAACACTGAGCAAACCTGATGTCATATTCTGACAATACAGGTGATCATTAGCACTTCTTAGCAATGCGGTTAAGGCATAGTATATATTCTTTAGACAGTGCAAACATCATTATAAATAAACATTTAAATTTGTTATAAATTCTTTGGAGTGCTACTGCATTCTTATTTCAGGTTCTATGGGGATAGACAGTTTATCTATAATGATGTTTATAGAAACTATCACCAAATAGGCATAGGCTTTGTTGCAGTATCTCTTGGGTACACCAGACAGACTACAGTATAGACATAACGCATGGGGAAAACAAAATTCACTCACTTTTATTGTGATATTCACTTGTTTATGGTGGCCTGGAACTAAACCTGCTTTATGTCCATGGTGCCTGAACTACAAGTAATATACACTGTGGTGTCTTCATGCCTGATTCCTGGCACAGAGTTCCTAAAATGCTGCTATATCCCCAGGCACAATTCCAGACAGTGTGAAGTCCCTATAGCTCTGGGAATGTGTGTGGTGAAATAATTTTGGGTATCATGGTCCACCATCTCCTAGCCCTCTGTTCTGTGTCTTGAGGGATAACAGGCTGTTTTATCTCATGGATCTTTATTATTAGAACAAGATTGGCCCCTTTTTATGGTGCCCACTGTTCTCATGTTCTATCTTAGGTAGAGATGTCTACTACTCAGATGCCTAAGCCTCAATGGTAATATAAATGGGTGACATCTTGGTGAATGGGCCTGAGAAGTGTTATGGAGGTAGTAGGAAACTGTAGAAAACACACCCATTAAACAGGGGCAGATAATGGTCCTTCCTACTGGGTAGTTGTCTTGGAGGATTTTTTGAAGGAAGTCAGCCACATTTTCTGTAAAAAGTTCATATTTCAGAAGAAAATCTTTTATGTGCCAAACTAAGCATAATTGTAGACCAGATCAGTCCCACACACTACCACTGTGCATCTTGGTTTACAGTTTATAAAATACATTCACAGTCTCCTCCAACTTTTACAAAAATCCCTGAGATGTCTTTTCACTCTCCAGAATTAGGAATGTGGGATCTGAGAAAGTGTTCTCTTTATCACTCAGCTGTGAATGATGCAGTGAGGCCCAAGACCATCTTCCTTTTAAAGATAAAGATCCAAAGGTTCTTGAACTTTCAGTTATGCAACACTCTTCCCTTCTGATGAAGCTGAGATATGCTTTGAGCCAAGAATAATATGCAGAAAGTTTGGCAATACTTTCATACGCAGAGGGCCTGATATAATAAGCAGTCTGTATTAGTGCAATTAGAAATGGCTAGCACAATCAGTCAAATTCCCTCAGGATTTACTCTGAAACCATGTATAGCATTTTGGGGGTCTTTTGTCAGTGTCAACCATCTGGATGAGTCATGGCTATTGCTTGACCAGTTTGCTCTCTGTGAAATCCTGAGAGAATGTTTTCGCCCTATGTGACTCTCCTTAGGCACACTATACATCATCAATTCCTTCCCTCTGTAGCCCTGTAATCTCCTGGAACATAAAATTTAGGACAGCACTGAGTTATAGGATGTTACAGTACAGGTTCTCTTATGTCTGAGTCATCACTGACCTCGAAGGGCTAGGGCCAAAATATTGAGAGCTATCTTTCAAAATTAATTTTAAAAATGAGATCCATCAATAGGAAAGAACAAATGAGAAAAAAAAGTAATGTTGATTTAAAAGGGTTAATGTTTAATTGTTTGATCAATCTTATATACCTATGTGTATTAATCTAAACTGATCTGATGATGAAAATATGTAATATAACTATTGTTAAATTTAAACAATAAAAATATTAAATTAAAAAACACAAAGTTGACTTGTTACAAAATTAAAAAAGCAATCATACATAAAACATAGAGTAATTAGCTTGCATAGATAGATAGGAACTTATATGGAGAGTCGCTCAGAGCAAGGTCATCCAGTCTACTCTTTAATAGAGTACAATCTAGATCCATGTGTCCAGGGGCTTATAATCTGTTATAGAGTGACTTAAAATGAATAAAATGTTGGAATTCATGATAATAAAAAAAGGAAAGAACAAATGAGGAAATTTACAACTACCAAGCCAACTATACGAAGAGTACAGGAAGATATGTTTGGAAAGGGGATGGGGAGATAGCCCAGGGGCACAAGTGCAAGGTGCTGAGTTCGATCCCCAGTTCCACAATCAATCAATCAATCAATCAATAAATGAGATATATTTGAAAGAGATAAAGATACCGACCGGCACCTGCCATTCTCTGTGGTTGCACAGCACCTGGATCAGGTCCACCCGTCTGAACTGCACCTCCCATCCTGACCAGCGCCCGCCATGCCCACTGATTGTGTGGCACCTGGGTCAAGTCCTCACTTCTGAATTCCACCTCCCACCCCGGATTGGTGTCTGCCATTCCCACTGGTCTTCAGGCGCCTGGACAGGGTCCCTGCTTCTCAACTTCACCTCCCAACCCAGACGGGAGCCTGCCAGTCACAGGGCACCTGGCCCGGATCCTGGCTCCTGAACTCTGCCTCCCACCCTGAAGTGGCACTGCCATTTCCACTATGATAGCGCTGAAGAAAATGAAATACTTAGGGATTAACCTAACTAAAGAAATGAAAGACCTTTTCAATGAAAACTGCACTACACTGAAAAAAGAAGATTTCAGAAAATTCAAAGATATTCCTTGCTCCTGGAGATGAAGAGCCAACATTGTTAAAATGGCCATACTCCCTAAATTGTTATATGGATTTAATGCAATTCCTATCCAAATACCATCGACATACCTCACAGACCTGGAGAAATCATTCCTAAAGTTTATTTAGAACCAAAAAAGACCCAGAATTGCAAAGACAATTCTGTGCAACAAAGGTATGGCAGGAGGCATTACAATTCTTGATCTGAAGTTATAGTACAAAACTACTGTAATAAAAATCAGCATGGTATTGGCAAAAGAATATACCTGAGGATCATCGGAATAGATTAGAAGATGCACAAGCAAAAACAAACACATTCAGCCACCTTATCTTCAACAAAGGGGCCAAACACGCTTACTGGAAGAAAGAAAGTCTTTTTAAAAAATGGTGCTGGAAAAACTGGATCTCTACATGCTGAAAACTAAAACTTGACCCTAGTCTATTACCATGCACTAAACTAAAGTCAAAATGGATTAAAGATCTAAATATTAAAAGAGAAACATTAAATCTCCTGGAAGAGAAAGTAGGAGAAAATCTTGAAGACATCGGAGAAGGCAAAAAGTTCATGGACAGAAATCAAATTGCACGTTTAACACTTGAAAGCATCAACAAATGGGACTTCCTTCGGCTAAGAAGCTTCTGGATGTCAAAGGAAGTTACCAACAGAGTGAAAAGACGACCCACAAATTTCAAAAAGATTTTAACTAATGAGTATTCAGACAAAGGTCTTCTGTGTAGACTCTACAAAGAACTAAAAACCATTAGGGTTCCAAAATTCAAAGACCCAATACAAAAATGGGCATCTGAGTTGAACACACACTTCTCAGAGAAAGAAATGCAGCAAGCCTACAAATACATGAAGAAATGCTCCACATCACTAGCCATTCATGAAATGCAAATCAAAACAACACATAGATACCATCCACCCCAGAAAGAAAGGCTATCATAAAGAAATCAACCAGCAACAAATGCTGGAGAGGCTGTGGGGAAAAAGGAACCCTTCTCCACTGCTGGTGGGAATGCAGATTGGTGCAACCATTATGGAAAGCAGTGTGGAGGATCTTTACAAAACTAAAATTGGGTGTCTTGTTCAACCCAGCTATCTCCCTACTGGGAATTTTCTCAGAAGAACTGAAAACATCATACTACAGCAATATCTGTGCACCTATGTTTACACCAGCCCAATTTGTAATAGCCAAATCTTGGAAACAACCAAAATGCCCATCATTTGAAGAATGGTTTAAAAAAATGTAGTATTTTTATACAATGGAATATTGCTCAGCTATAAAGAATGATAAGTTTGAAGACTTCATATATAAATGGATGTATATTGAACATACTCATCAGTGAAATAAACCAGACCTATATGTGTAAATATCATATAGTCTACCTAATATAAGAACTTTAAAGAAGAAAATAAAAACTTAAGGGCATAACACAGCTGAATGTGCTATGGATTAAACAGCAAAGTGACTGGAAGCAAATAAAAGAGGAAACATCAGGAGCAAAACCATGCACTTATGTACACAGGATGAATCAGATATTGGTCCTACGAACCTTCAAAAGGTGCATCACACTGATCATAGCACCATGTAACACCAAAACTATGCTTGGAATGCATGTCACTCTGGTCTTTTTGATGTGTACTGCTCCCATTGTAACTCAGTTACTGTTATCCTCTCTCTCAAGAGTATTAGTTGAAAGTAAGAGACTGGGCCAAGTACCATAGGCTTGACAGGCTACAATTTTATACATCCTTGAACTTCTAAATGTCTGCATAAAAATAGTGTAACTGCTTATGTCACATTCTATGGAGATTTATTAGAAAATAAGTGATTTATGGAAAATAACAATTTCAAGCCAAGTCCAAGATATTTGATATTCAGAAAGCCAGTGATGATAAGCTCAATTACCTATGTTATAGAGTAATAGTATCACAAAGCTTTTCTGCTGGAGGGTTGAGAATGTAAGTCAACAGAGCAAAAATTGGAGAAAAAGAAGGGCTATGAGGATAACCAATATTTTGGCCCTAGCCCTTCAAGGTCAGTAAGGACTCAAGACATAAGAGAACCTGTGCTGTAATATCCTATAACTCAGAGTTGTCTCAAATTATCTGGTCAAGGAGATTATGGGACCTCAGAGGAAAGGGATAAATGAAGTATAGTGTGCTAAGGAGAATCAACCAGAGAAAAACATTCTCTCAGGCTTTCACAGAAAGCAAACTGGCCAGGCAATGGCCATGACTTGTCCTGAAGGCTGACACTGGCAACAGTTCTACAAAGCACTGTGCATAGTTCCAAAGTTAATCTTGAGGGGATTTGTCCTTGGAAGATACAAAAGATGAATATTTTGTTATACAGCTCTTGCTTTGACTTGCCCTTGATCACACAGCAAAAAAGCTTAACTACAAGGCATGAAACGCAGAACTAGATCGGTGAGATGAGCTGTAGGAGGCTTGGATCAATAGCCTCCAATGTTGCAAGTTTCAGTGGTAGCCCACTGCAATTGTGGAACATTGGACTGCGTATGCATCTGCTTCCTCTTAATTCAAAGAGATTTTTTTTTCTTTCTTTCCTTAGCAACATCAATAGGAATGTGGGTCATGCCCACACACTATGCTCTGTATAACTATTGTGAAGACAATGTGCAGTGTGTCAACTGTTAAGAAAATTAATGTTTTTGTTGTTTTTTTTTTTTTTAATCTTTTTGAGACAGGGTCTCGCTATGCAGTTGAAGCTGGCCTTGAGCTCACTTTGGTAGCCCAGGCTGGTCTGGAACTCTCACCAATCCTCCTGCCTCAGCCTCCCAAGTGCTGGGATTACAGGCGTGAGCCACCATGCCCGGCTTTTTAAAAAAATTAATGTTTACTGAAAGTGTTAATATTTAATTGTTTGATCAATCTTATACACTGATATCTATTAATCTAAACTAATGCAATGAGCAGAATATGTAATATAACCATTGTTAAATTTTCCTGGTTTTGAAACTCTGTACTATATGTAAAATAAATAAATAAATAATTTTTTTAAAGAGATAAAAAAAAAAATTACCACAGTTCCGAGAACAAGTACAGAAAAACAAACAAACAAACAAACAAAAAAAAACCACCAGGAAGGGAAAGCAGTTCAACAGAGGAAAAAGAGAACCAATAGCAAGAAAATAGCACGACAAAGATAAGCCAATACATATCACTTATAGCCACAATATAAATGGCCTCATTTCATTCAAAAGAAACAAGTTGGCAGAGTAGATCAAGAAACAAAATCCTGCCAGGCGTGGTGGCGCACACCTGTAATCCCAGCACTCAGGAGGCTGAGGCAGGAGGATCGATGTGAGTTCGAGACCAGCCTGCGCTACAAAAATGAACTTGAACTGCATAGTGAAACCCTATCTCAAAAAGACAAAAAAAAAAAAAAGAAAGAAAGAAACAAAATCCTACGATATATATACTGTATACA
Organism: Myocastor coypus; assembly: GCA_004027025.1. Taxonomy (NCBI): domain Eukaryota; kingdom Metazoa; phylum Chordata; class Mammalia; order Rodentia; family Myocastoridae; genus Myocastor; species Myocastor coypus. The sequence goes on from PVJA010030087.1 coordinate 13,233, forward strand.
CAAAATATATTAAACACAAAAGAAAAGTCACAGACTCAAAGTCGAAGGATGGGAAACAATATTACACGTGACAATAAACAAAAAAATCAGGAGTACATATTCTGCTAGCAAACTATATGAACTTCAAGCTAAGAATTATCAAAAAAAGGTTAAATAGATCATAGCACATTTGTTAGAGGAAAACTTAAAGAGGAAGACAACATTCATAAATATGTATGCACCAAAAAGACCAGCCAACTATGTCACCCATTAATAAATATAAAACGTAAAATACACAATATGACAATTGTAATGGGGGACCTTATCATTCCATTTTCACAAAAAGATCACTTAGGTAAAAATATTACCAAAGAAATCAAACTCGTGAAGAAAAAGACTTAGTAGACATTTACAGAGAGTATCACCCAACATCAGGATCCACATTCTTCTCAGTTGTACATGGAACATTCTCTAAAGTAGACCCTAAAACATGCTTAAGTAAATGCAAAGGAATTTAACCTATCCCATGCATAGTATCTGAGTTATTATAATTAAATTGGAAATTACTGACAAAAGAAACCACAAAACTCTATAAACACATGGAAATTAACTACACCCTCATGAACAAATAAGTCACTGAAGAAACAAAGAAGAAGTTAATATCTAAATTCAAACAAAAATGCAAATACAGATTACCAGAACTTGTGGGAAGCAATGAAAGCAGTCTTCATAGAAAAATTTGTAATGATCAATTCTGACATGAGAAAAACAGAATGAGCACAAATAGCCTAATTCTGTCCTCAAGCTTCTAGAAAAAAAATTAATCCAAAGCCCGAAGAAGAAATTATGATGATCAGTGCTAAAAATAACACAATAGAGACTAAGAAAACAATACCATGGATCAATGAATTAAGGAGTTGATTGTTTGAAAGAATAAAATTGATAAACCCCTAGCAAACCTTATCAAAAAAGGAAAAAAAACCCTTCAAATTCATGCAATAAGGAATAAAAAGGGTGAAATCACCAGAGACCCTGTGGAAATTCAGAAGTTCATGGATACCTATTTCAAAAATCTTTACTTCCATAGGACAGAAAATGTACAGGAAATGGATAGATTCATAGCAATGTGTGAATTATCAAAGCTGAATTAAGAAGATATACAGATTCTGAATATGCCAATATCAGTCAATGAAATTCAAAATGTAGTCAACAACATACCAAGAAAGAAAGCTCAGGTGCTGTTTGATTCACAGCTGAATACTACAAGAAATTAAGAGAAGGTTTAATGTCAAAGTTCAAATGGTTTAATAAAATTGAAAGGATGGCAATCCTTTCTAACTCATTTCTAAAGGCTGCTCTTACCCTGATATTAAAAACAAAGAAAGACCCAATGCAAAAACAAAAGTGCCAAGAAAGGATAATCTCCATGATGAATATAAATGCCAAAAAGCCCTCAATAAAATAATTGCAAGTAGAGTGTAGAAAATGTCAAGATTATATACCATAGCCAAGTGGGATTCATCCCAGGAATGCAGGGATGGTTCAATATATGCAAATCAGTAAGTACTATATCAACAGAGCAAAAGGCAAAAACTACATTATCTCATTTGAAGCAGAAAATGGTTCTGATGAAGACCAATACTCATTCATGATAAAACTCTACAGAAAATTGGAAGTGATGGTCGTTACCTTAATCTTTGTTTTAGATGGCTTACCTTAAGCCATCTATGACAAGCCAACAGCCAACATCACATTAAATAGACAAAAACTGAAAGCTTTCTCTTTAAAATAAGGAACAAGATAACAAGGTAAGGATGTTCACTATCACTACTCCTATTCAATATAGTTCGGAAAACATCAGCCAGAAAAATTAGACAAAGGAGATAAAAGGAGTAAGGATTAAAAAGGAAGAAGTAAAATTATTGCTATTTGCAAATGACATGATACACTACATAGAGGGCCACAAAAACTCCGTCAAAAGACTTCTAGCATGAGTGACAAAGTTCAGTAGTATGGGACCCAAAGTAAACAGACAAAAATTAATATTCTAAACACAACAAATGTGCTGAGCAAAAAATTAGGTAAACCACATCTTTCACAATATCATCCCCCAAAATGAAACATTTAGCAATCAATCTAATAAAATGAAAGATCTATACTGTGTAAGTTACAGTACTTTCTAACAAAGAAGATTTAAGAGATTGTAGAAAATAGAATGATATTCTTTGATCATGGATAGAAAGAAATGACATTGTGAAAATGGCTATATCCCAAATTGTTACATAGATTTAATGCAGTGTTAAGCAATACACATCATAGATCTAGAGAGAGCATTTCTAAAATTCATTTGGAATTTTTAAATAAACTCAGAACAGAGGTAATTCTGGCCAACAAAGGCAAGGCAGAAAGCATTACAATCCCTGAGTTAAAATTATACAATAAAGCTACTGTGGTAAAGTCACCATGATAAATAACTGACCTCAAGATCAATGGAACAAATTAGAAGATGCAGACATAACTACAAACAACACCCACTCACTTTATCTTTGACAAAGGAGACAAACATGTTCACTAGGAGACAGTATTTTACAAGTCTTTACAGGAAAAAGAGGTTGTCCACATGGAAAAGACTAAAATTACACCATGTCTATCACTATGTACCAATCTACGGTAAAAATGGGTTAAGTATTTCAATATTAAAACTAAAATACTATATCTTCTGAAGGAGAAACTAGCTGGAAATCTCAAAGATATAGTGGTAGGTAGTTCATGGACAAAAGCCAAACTGCATAGCAAATAAATACTTCCAAATCAAACAATGAGATCTCATCTTTCTGGAAAGTTTTTGCACATCATAAATCACCAACTTGATGGTGATTCTTGCTTGTTTCCAAAATTTGGCTAAGATGATGTGAGATGCTATAAACATGGATGAACATATATTGCTATGGTTTGAGGTTTTCAGTTCTTCTAGAAAAATATGGTAGCTGAATGGTATCTCCAATCCTAGCTTTTTAAGGAATCTACACTGATTTCCTTTGTGGTTGTACCAGTCTGCACTCCCACCAACAGTGCAGGATTTCCTTTTCTCCACATCCTCTCTAGCATTTGTTAATGGATGGCTTCTTGATGTTAGCCATTCTTTCTGGAGTGAGATGGAATCTCAGAGTTGTTTTAATTTGAATTTCTCAAGTGACCAATGATGTGGAATTTCTTAAATGTATTTATTTACCATTTGTACTTCTTCCTCTGAGAAATGTATATTCATCTCAGATGCCCATCTTTGGATTAGGTCTTTGAATCTGGAGGGCCTAAGTTTTTTTTTTTTTTTTAATTCTTTATATGTTTTTGGCAGAAGGATTTTGCCTGAGGGACAGTTGGCTATAATTTTTTCCAGTTTTTTGTTTTTCTCTTTACTCTTTTGGAGTTTTGCTTTGACGTGCAGAAACTTTTGAAAAAGATGAAGTCCCAGTTGTCCATCATCTTAAGAAAATCAGATCCATTTGTGCAAACATCATATTGGCTCACTAGCGTAAGGACCTGTAAAATCTGAAAGGTACAATAGATACCTTGAAGTAGGAAACAGAAGGAAGGAAATACTGAGATGAGAAGGACAAGAGAGGGAGGAAGGTGGTAAGAGAGAGGACAGGAGGTTATGAAAAATGGCTTGAATGGTTGTACTGTTGATTTCTGCTGGAAAGGAGCAGTTAATGATTAATTTTTTCCCTTAATGACTTCTAACTTTCTTTCAATTTTGTATGCATATATCTGGTAATCTAACTAATTTGAAGACAACACTATGAAGTACAACAATTACTATCAAATTTGTATTGCTTAGTGAAATGTTATGTCATATCTAATTTTAAAAATTATTTTATCCTTAAAAACTAAATATTTAAATTTTAAAAACCCAAATGATAAATTGTGATTTTGTTTGCAAAATGTTTCCCCTCATTAGCATGGATTTACCCTGTTCCTCTGGCTAGGCTGATTGCCACATTCCAGATACTTCACTTCATGTAGAGTGATAGACCAAGAACCTGGACCCTCTGGCCAAGCTAGCTACCCAGAATTTCAAGCACCTCTGTGCCTGTATCCACTGAAGAATATACTAGGTACCTGGGTTCCTCAAGCTGAGCCAGTTGCCCAGAGTTCTGAGCATCTCTGAGCTGGTCCCTGTTACTGTTCACACTGCTTTTAGAATTAAATTCAAGCTTTTTATATACAATAAATCCCACCTGGTCTGACTCTTCCTTCACAATTTAATTTCATTCCATTTTGCCCTCCTAACTGAAGATTCCTTCCATGGTCAATCTGCCTTAGATTGGGTTCCCCTGAAAGCAGACCCTAAAATAAAGACCGTGGTGTTTCATTTTGGCAGAGATCCCAGAAAGTTTAGTGAAGACAAAGGAAGTGAGAGGAAAACAAAACTTAAAGAGATGTTTTAATTCATCATACTACTTTGGGGAATCGGTGTTCAGTCCCACTGGAATCCTTGAACGTGTATCGTACTTTGAATTATTCATCTATGGGTTGAAAAATGAGGATTCATCCATTCATTCTCATTACCACTAGTTAAGTGTAATATCTGGGAATACATACTCCCTAATATTCCAGCTCTACCCCATATGAGAACCAGTCTTGTTTGCAGGAGCAAAATCTAAATCTATAATTTGCTTTAGAGTTTTCCCTTATACCCTCCCATGTAGCATAGATTTCTGGGTCATACAACATACGGTAGGACTGCAAACTGTGGCTTCTTGGGAACCCAGAGGCCTTACCATGTATTATGCCACTCTCTTGGTGGTATGATTAGAGGAAATCCCACTATGTCCTAAGCCAATGGGTTCTGAAATAATTCACTAATATGGCAGAAATCCTTCCCAACCCCTCAGAGTCTCTCTTTAACCCTTTAATATCCTATGTCTTAGCCTGTCCTGAGTACCTATAATTTTTTGAGCTTATACAATATGAGTGTACAGTTTTATGGAATGACCAAAAGAAGATCCTTGAATCTGTGTTTTGATGGGAACCAAAGGATAATATCATTGATATATAATTCTTTCCATTTGAAGTGAGTTAGAACTACACTGTCCTCCTTCTAGAAACTGATAATAATAAAGTGTATCAATATACCACATGCTACATGCCATATACCAACTAGAATAACTGATCTGTTCCCAATAGGATTGTTCTTACAACCGCTGCCTCTCAGTTGTGCATGAGGACTAAAGAATATTTCATAAAGCCATTCCCTGTCAGGTAACTTTTATAAAAGTCACTGTCTGGCACTCTCAAGATTAAATCCCAAGCATATTCTTTTCATTGATGGCCATACTTATTAGCCAAGTTCTGAAACTGGTATGGTAAGTAACTTTTTTCCCTAAATCATTGACAGTGTGTTCTATATTGAGCTCAGCTGGGTCTTAAGCCTCATAATTGATCTGCAACCCAAGAGGAGAGGTGAGACTATATATTCAGCAGGGCAAATGACATCATGCAAGGTATCTGCTACACATATAACCTGCACACATTTCCTGGTAGTACACTGGAGAAAGGGACTACTATTCTATTATAAGGGCCCATGAGGCCATTTCTGCCATTCCTGGCATGTTCAGAGGAATCTGGGTATTTAGAGTTCCTAAGCCCATAAACCAACATATTACTCTTGATTTATGGGAAATAAGCATTTCCTCATCACTCCTTTCTCCTAGGGCCAGACTTTAACAGAGATTTGTTGGGATAGCAGTTGGCCATTATTTGCATTTCTGTTCTTCCACAAGGCCCTGAGCTTGACTTTCAGCAGTCTTTCCTGAAGCTGCTATAAAGGACTTCTATCTTGGATTTTTGTTGTTGGATTTTTTTTTTTTCAATACGGGGGATTGAGTTTTGGACCTTGCACTTGCCAGGCAAGCACTTATTCTACTGAGCCATTTCCCTGGCCCAAAGTTTAACCACCAGGCATAAAAGGTAAAGCTAGGTTAGTATGTTGAGCTGTGAAAGACTTGAATCAACAGCTTCCAACATAGCCAGTTCTGCCGTAATCCACTACGATTATGGAATACTGGACTATGTACACAAGTACTTTCTCTTAGTTCAATGAGAAGAAATTTTTGCATCAATGATGATTAGAAAAAGTATCATGTCTGCATCCTGTGCTCTAAATAACTACTACAAGAAACAACAATATGCATTGTATCAATTATTGCAGTGGTTCTCAACCTTGCTAATGCTGTGACCCCGCAATACAGTTCCTCATGTTGCGGTGACCCCAAACCAAAAAACAATTTTGGTGACTACTTCAAAACTGTAATTTTGCTACAGTTATGATTTCTGATGGCTTTAGTCGACCCCTGTGTTTTGGTCGTTCGACCCCCTCCAGGGTCGCGAACAAACAGGTTGAGAACCGCTGAATTATTGAGAATGTACTACTAACATGTTTTGAAACTGTCACACTGTTATTTCTTATTAAAAGTAATAGAAAAAAGAACAAGGAGCTGGGGAGATAGCTCCATGGCACAAGTGCCTGCCTGGTGAGTACAAGGTTGTGAGTTCTAACCCCAGGCCTGCAAAAATAAAAAGAAAGAAAGAAAGAAAAGAAACAAGAACAAAGATTAAAGGTTTCTTGAAAGCAAGCAGTAATATTTAATCATGTCCAATTTTACCTAACTATATCTGTTGATTTGAGCAATCGATCTGATGATGAAAATAGATAACATATCAGCCATTGTTAATCAGCTATTCTTGCTTTGAAAATCTGTAGCATATGTGTCGTTGTATGTTACCCTGTTCTGTCTTTGTGATATTTGTTCTTGCTTTTGTTTTTATTCTTGAAAATAAAATAAAATTTTAAAAAAATAAATAAAGGCCTTCTAGATCTCATGTTATGACTGATTTGGTGGGCAATTCACCTGAACCTGCTATTTTCTTGAGAACATCAGACTCACTTAACAATAAGCAGCTGGCACTACAGTCTTTAATTATGATTGCCCTGATACCTATATAGATTTCATCAGCTCAATGTATCTTTTATCTGTATCTTTTATCTCTATCCCCTTTCAGCATGAGTAAAAGTCTTAATAGTTTTACTGTTACCAGCACCACACTTAGCATGAATAATGAGCTACAAGCTACAAGTAAACTAAATTTGTTGTACTTTCAATTTCAATTAAACAGATTTTGAAGCAGAGACGCAAAGTAGTCAAAGTGGTTTCTAAATTTCATGGCAGAGCTTAGACCCACATAAGTCTTCTGGTTCATCAACTGCATCATTTCTGGCAGTCCAATTACAACAGAAAGTTTTAATTTTGCTTGAACAGATATTTAAAGTGTACAGTGGATATTCTTCTGGCTCAGATGTTCTTTGCCATCCCCAGATGCTGTGAATGCTGGCTAATCAGAGTCTACAGCTGAATTTTTTTTTTTTCCTAAGGGATCGTCTATGGACAAACAAAAGCCTAAGATGGTTACTTGTCATCTCCCTAACCCCCTGCACCTGGGACAGCCTTTGACCAAGTGATAGCTTCAGGACACAAAAGCTAGTGGCTTTACCTCAGTGTTCAGTTAGTTGTAGGGTACGAGGTATACTTCAGAATTCTTGGGGAGGGAGGCTCCAATGAGATTAAATCTTACTTCCATTTTTTTCTTTGTTTGTTTGGGATATTTCGCCTGTTCTGTCTTCCTGTGTTGCTCTTCTGTCATGAGTTCTTGTCCAATTAAGCTCTTAAGAATCCTCATCTTGAATCAGTTTCTATGAAGGCCAAGCTATGACAGCAGAGAAAGTAGGCCCTAAGGACAGGGCTCAATTTAAATTGCTTGCCAGTTCTGTGAGCACATGAGCACTGGTATTCTGTGAGATGCATTAGCTGTGTGGATACTAAGCCCAGCAGGACGGATGTCAGCGGAAGATCAAAGCCTAGGTGGCACAGCATCCTGTACCTTTGAGAGGTATGGCGAGAGGAATAGCTGCCCACACAGCAAAGTGGAGAGAAGAATCCTTAAAACAGTGTGGACATGAGGGGCTGCCAATTCATGCCCCTGCCAGGAAGACCTGATCTGCCATGACCAATCAAGACGGTAAATGTGGTGTTTTTAGGGGCAAGACAGAAGGAAATCCCACAGACTCTTTTAGGGAGACAGTAAAATCAATCAAGACTACAAGGGAGGAAGGCTGCAAACAGCTGTCCCAGTGGGAAATCAGTATCTCTTGGCTACCCTATGCAGTCTAATGTTTTGTTTATACTCTTTTAACTAAGAAATTAGCTTGTCACCCAAAATGGTATTATCTTTTCTTATTAGGACAGTGGTTCCTGCCTTTATGTTAGATAAATGCACTTATGCCTCCACGATAACTCTCCTATCTGGATGAGCCCATGTTCCAACTGCTGGGAGCTTTTCAGATTGCTCTGGTGCAGTTGATTTTCTCCACAGATATTCCTGCCATGTGGGGGAATTCTAATTCTCTGTTTGATGAACACCACATTTATGGATACGGTGTTTTCCATAAGTCTCTGGGTATATAGACAACAACTACGGTGATAATATAGGGATTAAAAACTTAGCTGTGTGACTTAAATGTGACCTCGCATATTTAAACAGTAATTCAAGTGAGTTTCTTTCTAGTTACTTTTGGTCTGACTCTCACTGCCTCTGATTTCTGATGTTAGCATGTTCTTTTTGATGAGGACATAGCCCCCTTGACAGGGAACGAGGTGGCAATGACTGAGATAGAAAAATGTGCATTCAGCAATCGACAGTCATCTAAGCATGCTTGTAGAGTCCAAATTTTAGGGTCATTCCCTTTTTGTTTTCCTTACCAGAAAGTACACGAGGCTTCCTGCTAAGCGCTACCTCCAAGAGTCCCATTCCTGCTGGCAGACAGGAGGCATCCGGGGCCTGAGGCAGCACATTTGTGTTTGAGACTCTGAACTGAAGGAAGAGCCTCATTTTGAAATGAGAGCAAGAGGGGACTTCCAGATGCTTAGAGGCTGCTATGTGTCCTAATTATACCATCCTTCCAAATATGCAAAAGAGGAAGTAGAATCATGCATGAAAATGTGGGATTCCCCTTTTGGCTCATGGTGAATTTTTTAAGCCTTTATTCTAAACATATCCTTTCTTTTCCAGTTCTCCTCCTATATTAATCCTTCCTGTTGTTTTCCTTTCTTTTATCTTTTTGATCCTTTATGAAAGATTGTGCTCACTGGCCCGTCTCTGTCCATTTGGTTAAGCGATCTTTCTGCGCACACTGAATGCTCACTCCTGGGTGTGTTAGGAACTAAAGTGAAAGTTCAGTGTCCTGAGTCCTGTTAAAAAGCTCTATGGCCTTCTAGGACATACACACACGCGCGCGCGCGCACACACACACACACACAGACACACACACGGACTGAATTTCTACAGTGAACTTGTCAGAACTGCACAGTGCTCTGCTGGCTTTAGGACAGTTCACACACTTTCTGGTTCAACCATTTCCTCTTTTAACAAGGATCTTGAGGTCCTTGACTATAAATATAAAGTGAAATGTTAATAAATGCTTGTGGTTGACCTTGAAAAGGTGCAAGGGATTTACCTGAAGAAGCCCAACTCACTCCTGAGAGACCTAGAAGAAGCTTAGGCACCAGTGCAAGTTTGTGTCTTGCAGGCTGTAAGCTCATGTGTGCTTCCATGTTCCTGATGTCATCCTGTGATGACCCTAGATTAAACAAGTGTATGCCCAAACAAAAACATTCCCAAATACTCATTTCTAGAACATCATCACAGTCCTCTGAGCACAATTAGCCCAAGGATATTAAGTAAGGGTTTGTATACCTCCCCATCCCCACCCCTCCTTCCCCTACAAGCCAAATCTTTAAAGCAGTTCTCTATACCCACATTATCGTTCTGCTCTGCAGGGTCCCTTGACTTTTGATCAAGTTGTCCCTGTATTTATCATGCAAATTTGCAAATGTTTCTACCTGTTTGGGTGCATCAGAAAGTCCTACAAATAGGTCTGCTGTATACTTAAAAATTATTCCTATAAGAGGTGGCTTCCAAGCTGATATCTAGCCCTGTCCTTTCAGTAGCCACATCTAACTATTGCCACAGCCCACAGGACATTCACTAGAGATCACTATAAGCTAAAGTCCTGTTTAGCCAATTATTTGAACATGTCTTTCCCCATTTCTGGGTTTAACCATTTGTGTGGAGTTCTGCTGTTTCCCATCTGCTAGAATGCCAGCTCAGCTAATCATCATCTTAAAGTCATAAGTCAAAGGCCTCTTAATCTCTTTGCTATTAACTTCCTTCATTTAAAAATGAGTAAAAGTTTGCCTAAATTAACTCAAATCTGCATTGGGATTCTTTATTTTAAAACCAAGTTTCTTCCCATAGATTCATCCTTCCTTACCAGATCTAGACAGTTGAGCCTTAAAACTTATTTAATATTTTTAAAAGTCAGATGAGAGGCCAGCGGGATACCTCAGTGGTCAAAAGCACCTGCTTAGGCAAGCTTAGGGAAGCACAGGGACTGTGATTCAATCACTGGCAACACATGCTGCACCAGTACTACCCTCAAGGCAGACTCAGCCAGACACACACATTAAAAAAAAAAAAAAAATCAGAAGATATTTTCTCCTATAATAACTAGTAAAATTCCCTTGAAAGTTTTGAACTTTGCTATTGGCCTCTTCCAAAAGCCATATTCTGTCCTTTGCATGCTTTGTGTCGATTGTGTTGAGCTCTATGTGTACTTTCCTGATGAGAGCAGGACCACTCCATGAGAGGTTCATCCTGGTGAGAAATTGGCATCGGCCCTGCCCTTGATATGCAAGCAACGTTTCCCTTCTTTCTTCCTTCCTGCCTCACTCCCACCTCTCCCACCCTTACATATTTTGTAGATAGCATTTGTAATAACTCCTGAGAGCTGCAATTACCCTACAACCTTCTCCTTGCAGGCCTCTGGTACAACTGGAGGCAATATGAAATTCCACATCAGACTGGAGCTGCCTGAAATCTCACTCCTGACCTTAGGATCTCCAGAGACTCCTGCAGAGCTATGCCTTCACTCCCTGCCTGAATTTTGTTCTCCCTACTTGACCTAGCTGAGTCTCTTGCCCTAGTCTTGACTCAGAGGGTGCCTATGGGCCAGAGGGTGGTGGTCTCACCAAAACTGGTTGAATCTAAGATTACAGTCAGAAAATATCTAGCTTCACTATAATCCCATCTGCATGCTTACTAACCTCCCTTTCAGTGCCATGGTAGCTGACAAATGTCATCACAATGACAAAGAAAGAAAGAAAGAAAGAAAGAAAGAAAGAAAGAAAGAAAGAAAGAAAGAAAGAAAGAAAACAAGAAAGAGAAGTAGCATCCTGAGTCCTAGAAATGTTTGCCCTCTTCCAGAAAGTCATGAATATTCTTCCCTTAAATAAGACTTCTTTCTTCCCCTAATTTCTTTTATCTTTTATCTCTGATTTTCCTAACCCAAGCCTGTTGAGAAGTGGGTTCATGGGTCTTATCTCCCTTTATTCCTATTCCTGGCCAAGTGTGAATCAAGTCTCCTTTTCTGATGAGCTGGTTTTTAGGCTTGTTGATGGCTTCCAAATTCCAAGAGAGACAAAGGACCCCTTCAGTATCAGAAATTTTAGCAGCAACCTACCATACATCCTATCCTAATCCTGTCTGAGGTCAGCGCTACAGCAAGTACCTGGGATAACTGCAGAGCACATAATGCCATTTCCATTTGGAACTATCTCCTTTTCCATTTCAACAGAATGCTCCTCAGAGCCACACTTGCATCACACATTAGGGATGCCCAGATATTAGCTGGATTGAGCAGACACCACCTGACCTAAAAGGATCAATCAGACCCTATCTAAGGACTTAAAGTTGTCATCACAGGAGTGGATGGCAGGTAATACAACATGGAAAGTTAAGCTGGATGGCTTAGTTCTATCAACTTTGGAACTGCTGAGTGAATGAGCAAATATACCTCTAACTGTGTTTGGGTGGGTTGCAGAGGATATCCTCTGCCCCCTGCACCTGCTTTCTGCTGCTGTTCCTCAGCTCTGCCTCTCAGGAAGCAAACCTCTCTTCCTGTTACTTGTGGTGCTGGGTGTTGTGTTTCCAAGGTGGGAAAGCTGACTGATGCGGACACCCACTGCAGAGGGACCTGCTAGGAAGTGCAGTGTGGTCTTCTGCTCTCCTGCTCTGCTGCTCTGCCTAACAAACTTTTCTGTGCTTCTCATAGCCTGAAGTCCTTTGTCCCTATTGATTTAAGAACCTGCTCAGTGGGCCCAGCTGTGGTCCTAATCTCCATTCTGGGTAAGCTACTCCAAATATAGATATTATCTCCAGTAGTAATGTGGAGCCACTGTTTGGTAGTAACTCGCAAAACCGTAAGCTTTTTTGGATTCCTAGAGGTACATATTCATGATTTCTCTAGTTCCAGACAATCTCCACAAGACTGTCCTAGCTCTTTCATTCATAGCTCTCTCACCAACAAAGGATCTGGGCCATCATCCACAAGGTCTTTACTTCTCTGCTCTCCTAGAATTCACATAAACTGATATGCTTCTACCACCTCCCCTAGTGCTTATTGAATTTAATTATTTTGGAGCACATGAAACAGTAGCATTTCTTGATGTAGGGACAATTAGAAGGCACACTCAAAGCAGTGTTCTCATTGTGCTTCCTCCAGCTCAACTTGCAGTCACCATCCTGTCTGCCTTCTGACTTCCGCTTCAACAGTGTCATGCTGCTTAACTGCATACTTCTTTTGTGTGTGTGTGGAAATGAAGAAATACATTTTCTTGTTCCTCGTTAAACAAAGCTAGATAATTCATAAAATGTTATGTCTAAGTCTAAATTTAAATCTAAAATAGAAACATAGTCTCATGAAACTTCAGATAAATACATAA
>PVJA010030088.1:0-26105 GCA_004027025.1 Myocastor coypus
AAGGAAGGAAGGAAGGAAGGAAGGAAGGAAGGAAGGAAGGAAGAGGGGAATGAAGGAAGAAAAAGGAAAGAAGAAAAGTATTTGCAGAATTCCAAATAATTTGTGTAGCTATTTGGCCTTGGCGTAGGTGGAACACAACTCGGATTCTTTTCTTTCACTAATACTGGGCATCGCACCTAAAGCTTGCAGACTGTAGGTGAGCTATGACCCCAGCCCTTTTTTATTCTTTAACTTGAGGCAGGATCCCCTAAATCATTCATCATCCGGGTTAGGCCCAAATTCTCCTGCCATAATCCCCAGTACTAAGTGTAGTCTGTGCCTAATGATTTCCTTCCAAAGAATGTAGCATGAAAAGAAGGAGACTTATAACTTTACAGTGACCCTTTTGCCTCTAACCTTATGCCCCCAAGCCCATAGCCCCAGGCTGATCAAGCTAAAACAGACAATTCCTAACTGAGAAGCATTCAACCATATATCTAGCCAATATGTCTCAAAGCTGGCATCAAAAATTAAAAATACTAGAGAACCTGTCACAGTCAAGAGGAGTCTAAGGAGATGTGACAATTAATGTACTGTCACATCCTGGAAAAGATCCTAGGACAGAAAAAGAACATGAAGCAAAAATCTAAATTTGAATAAAGTATGAACCCTAATTAATAATAATGTATGAAATTGGCTCACTAACTATAATTCACGCCCCGTGTTTATTTGTGCACTCGGGTATGGTGCCTGAGTTATATAGGAGGGCACTGAGTGATTATGACAACTCCATAATCGCCATTGTCTAATAAAAGAAACCAAGGCAGGAAATATGAGATGAGCTTGTGGCATTTTGTACTGTGAGGAAGTACGAAAAGGTTCAAAGCACACGGGCCAACAACACCCAGTGGCCATGGGTGCAACAAGTTGAGCAAGAAAATAAAGCTATATGGTAATATAGCCTGAAGTATAAAATGAATATTCATGAGTCCATGCTTATATAAATACATGAAGAAAGAGGGAAGGAGGAAAGGAACAGAGAAAGAAGTAACATGGAAAAGAAGATCGGAAGAAAGAAGGAGGAAGAGAGGGAGGGAAGGAAGGAAGAAAGGAGAGAGGGAGGGAGGGAGGGAGGGAGGGAGGGAGGTTCCTCTGTTCTGAGGGCACCTTAGTGTTCACCTGGCAGGTGGCCCTACCCATCACTCAGTGTCTGCCACCCAGCGACTGAGTAGGACTTGGGGAAGCCACCTTGTTCCACTTGCCACACGTTTACATAAACCTGGAGACCCTATGCTAAAGTCTGCTTAAGGGGCTTCTGAAGGCACCACACTGGCCCTGTCCTTGGTGCTAATCCCTGGGGACTGGAAGAAAGACCCCCTTCCAGGTCTCCTACCTCTTTCACACTTTGTCTTTTTCCCCTCCAAACTTTCGAGAAGTTTCCCTTGAATCTTCTACACTCCAGCCACTTTCCTCCCAGCTCCAGCCTCCAAATGAAACCTTAGAGGGAGGCGGTCAGAGGCATCCTTCCTCCTGCTGTAAACAGCACTCAGGATGTTGAACGGTCCCTGTTAGCCTCGAAGTTTGCAAGTTTGCTTTGCACACAAAACTTGACCTTTAAGTTTAGTCTTAAAGAAATTAAGTATCTGTTCACCTGCCTGAGCTAAGAAGCCTCTGCGTGAAGCCTGTGCTGCGATGAGACAGCAATTTAAGGGAGGCACTATCATGACTCAGCCTACTGTTCACCAAAACACCACTCCTGTGGCCTGGTGAGACGGTGCTGTGATTTCTACGGATTGTGTAGGTGGGAGAGGAAGTTAAAGGCAAAACATCCCTAAGGTGACAGACTGATTTCCTAGAAAGAGAAGGACATCTGCCCTGGAAGCCCTAGGAAGGGAGCTGTGGCTCTGGGAAACGGCAGGGTGCGAACTCCCAAGACAGTGAAATGTAACAAGGAATCCACCAGCCGGGGAGTTTCCGGAGGATCCCCCAAGAGGCGTGCAGATCTGGGCAGTGAAGAACAGATGTTCATTTCCACTCCTAAATCTTGCATTTCCCTCCATTACGAATGCAAACAGCAAGGTACAATGGCATTAACAGTACCCAGGACTCTGCCCCTATTTTCCTATCATGTGAGAGTTGTTGCAATTATTTCAAATGTTGTTCACACCTACCACTCTAGTATTTCAACCTTCGGATATTTATCATATCCACTGCTGGATCTGATTACCCAGTGCATCAAAGAAGAAGTTCATGTACTATTATATCACACATATTTGCTTTCTTTATTTGTTTGGTACTGCAATGAAATAGAATTGACTTCCTTTCTTGTTACCTTAAGTGTTCTAGTTTGTGCACTTAAGAACACAATTCACAGGCCTCCCTAGACCCGATAAGGGGATCCATGCATACAAAGAACCCTTAAGATATTTTTTTTCTGGCTGTAGAAAGATTTCTTTGTACATTGAAATGATTCCCTACAGTGAAATTCTCTGGGTACTGTATTCTCAAGACTCCAGCGAAATATGAGATTTATATACCTCGGCTGTGCATGAATGGTGTCGGGGAGACATAAGAGAAGGTCGGGTAAAGGAAACTGGACCTCCCTCCCCTACAACCCGCCCCAGAGGCTGATGCCGCGGTGGCTGCTGCCTGGGGAGAAGACAGGGGCCCGGAGTTCCAGGGAGGGACCTAAGGTGAGCTGCAGAGGGCACCAGGCCCGGTCAGCTTAGGAAGTCACAGAGCCAAACATTCTTTGAACGCCACACACTTCAGAGGTGTCCACAATATCCGTGAATCCCTGGGAAGTCCCCTAGGCTTGACTTCCCCAGTTT
Organism: Myocastor coypus; assembly: GCA_004027025.1. NCBI lineage: Eukaryota > Metazoa > Chordata > Mammalia > Rodentia > Myocastoridae > Myocastor > Myocastor coypus. The sequence continues at coordinate 2,811 of PVJA010030088.1, forward strand.
TCTTCTCTTCCATGACAGCCAGCAGGAAGTCCCGAAAGAGGCCAGGAGCAGCAGGAGAAAAAAAAAAAAAAAATCCAGGATGCTGCAGGAAGGAGAAGTATGGTGGTTTAAAAATATGCTCCCAAATCCCTTGGACCTCCTCCCACCGAGATGGAACGCCTGTGCCGCCACCTTCTGAAAATGGGAGCACGCGCACTGCTTTGACTCCAGGAGGAAGGCAGAAGTGACGCTGTAGGGGTTCGGGTGCAAAGGCCAACTGGCTTCCTCTTGGTTTTCTTGCAAGGCTCCCCTCCGAGGGTTACCTCAAGGATGCTTCTCTTAGAACCCGCTAAAACGCAGGAACTGCGCGGGTAGAAGCACGGCGCATGCGCAGAGGCCTGATGCCGCGCTGTCCCATCCCGGGCGTAAGCCATGCAAATGAGCGGATAACCGCAGCACAAGGCACTGCGGTCTTTTCTTTCTTTTTTTTTTTTTTTTTATGTTTTTCATGTTTCATAACCTTTATTTGCTTATTCACTCATTTTTATGGCTGGCTCAGCCCGCGCCCTGACGGCAGGGCTGGCGCAGCATGTGGTGCCGGGGATTGAACCGCGGTCCCTGAAGCCGCCCAAGCTTTCCCAAGCAGGCGCTTTAGACCACTGAGCCATCCCGCTGGGCCCCACTGCGGTCTTTCTGAGCGAGGCCCCAGACATGCGGCGCAGGCACAAGCCATCCTCCCTGGATCCCTGGCCAGAGACTCCATGAGCCGTGGTACTTGTTGGTTCACGTGTGGTAGTTGGTAGTTTACTACCAGCCACAGTAACTGCGCTAAGACAAGAGGAAGAGCTCCCGTCACGGGTGCGCAGATCACAGTGGACTCTGGGCTTTGCTCCAAAGGAAGATACAGGGAGAGGCGTAAAAGACAGGGCAGGACCCCGGAGAGCTTTGCTCCTCACCCATGCTCCGTGAGTTCTGTGGTGAGCGGAATGGCTTTTAGCACGGTACAGAGCTGCTTGGCACGCAGTCTTCTGCTCTCAGCAAGATTATCAAGGAATGAGACCCACAAACCTGCCCTCTCGCACACCACTGCTTTCTCCACCTGAGCAAAATACGCAAATGGAAATATGGGACAGCTAGGCGTGATGGCACGCACCTCTAATCCCAGCAGAGGCTGAGCGGGCAGCTCACAAGCTCCAGCCCATCCTGGCCAAGTTAGCAGCTCAGCAAGACCTTGTCTCCAGGGCTGGCCAGACAGCTCAGCAGACTAAAAGCACCTGCTTATGCAGGCTCAGAAACAGGGTTTGATCCCCTGCATGCCATGCCAGCCCTGCCCTCGGGGCACGCTGAGATAGCAACTGAGCACGGTGGTGCACACCTGCGAACCTAGCACTTGGGAGGCTGGAAATAGGAGGATCGCTGTGGGTCTGATCTGTGTAGTGAGACCCTGTAGACCCTGTACTAAAGTACATAAATACTACTAATAATAATTTTTTAAAAAAAAAAGACTTTCTCAGAATACAAAATAAAATGGGCTGAGGTAGCCCAGTACAAAGTTCCCAGGTTCAACTCCCAGGACCCCAAAACATTGACAAAAACACTGTGATTGTGTTACATGAGTTCAGCTCCTCTTCATGATTCTAAACTTTTTCATCGAAAGGGCTGCCGATGAGAGAGGATTACAGAACCAAAGCTCAAAACAGCACCCCCGTAAGCAAGAAATCACCTGTGAAGTCCAACGGCTTTGTCGTAATAAGTACCATTTTCTACACCTTCATGTGTCAAGTTTTGTTTTAATAGTACAAGTGTCTTACATTGCTTGCTATAGGGTGAATTAACATTGCACAAGCATCTTACAGAGGTTTATCCTGCAAAGTCACATAGGGGGCCTGGCCACATAGCTCAGAGGTTTAAAGCACCTGCAAGCAGGTGCAGGGGCCAGGGGTTCAATCCCCAGGCCTGCTGTGCTGGTCCTCTGCTGAGGCAGCACTTGAGAGTGATGGTGCACACCTGTAGACCCAGCTCTTGGGAGGCTGTAAACAGGAGAATCGCTATGAGTCTGACCTAGTAGTGAGACCCTGAACACCCTATAGGCCCTTACCTGAAATAAAATTTACAAAAGGATAAGGTCACATACTCTATGTCCCATTGCAGAGGTCCCCCTAGAAGCATCAACTAGGACAGGTCCAAAGAATCCTGATGACCCTTGGTGCTTTCAGAGAAGCCAGGCTCTTGGAGGTCACCACTGGGGCACCGGCCATGGTACACATTTGGAGGAACACTTTCTTAACAGGGCCACTTGCCTTGGATTTTGGCATAGTTTATAGAAGAATCACATAGGAAATATGTGGATTCTGGCCCAAAAGAAGAATCCCGAGAGAGCTCATCGGAGAGCCTCTAGGATGACAAAAGGATGATCACTAATTTCTTAGCTAGTGATATCCATAGTTTTGGTGGGGATTCAGAGCTTATTCTTTGGCTTTGCATGGGAAGTATTCTTTCACTGAACACAGTTCTCAGTTCTGTGCAAGTTCAAGCGTTTCTCCTCTTTTGCCTTGATACCCCCTACTTTAGCATCCCCTGTCCCCAAGGCCCTCCCTTGGGTGAAGAGGCACAATAATTCTGGAGAGAAACTTGGCGAAGTTTAGCAAAAGAAAAAAATGTGCACTTGTTTGACCCAGATGTTTCACTTCTAGAAAATTTATCTTTAGATTGCTTGCATAAGTTCACAGGGATAAATTTTAGAAAGATGCTCACTGCAGCACTGTGAGAGAGAGAGAGAGAGAGAGAGAGAGAGAGAGAGAGAGAGAGAGAGAAACTCCAAACAGACTGCAATAGACTTCCATTCCAACACAATAGGAAAGAGCATTGGCAATAAACTGTTAAGTGAAAAAAATGTGGTATGATAAAATCTCATTCATAACAACAAGTAATCAATATTTGATTGGATGTGTGTTCATTCTAAGTATATTGAGCAACCTCGAGGGTATCATTCACATCTCATGCTCTTTGAAATTAATTCTTTATTGCCAAATTTCTCTCTCCTCTCTCCCTCTGTCTGTCTCTCTCTCTGTCTCTGTCTCTGTCGCTCTGTATCTCTGTCTCTCTGTCTGTCTCTGTCTCTGTCTTTCTCTGTCTCTCTGTCTCTCTGTCTCTCTGTCTCTCTCTCTCTCTCTCTCTCTCTTTCTCTCTGTCTGTCTGTCTCTCTCGCTGGTATTGTACAATGACCCTTGGACCTTCACACTGAGCTACATTCCTAGCACTTCTTAATTTTTTTTTAATTTGAGGCAGGATCTCACCAAGTCACTCAGGCTGGACTCAAACTGCTGATCCCCCCCAACTGCTGGAATCACAGTAGGCCCAGCCTACTTCTGGCTCCACTAAGTTTAACTTGTCAAATTTATTTTACTTTATTTATTTTTTTGTATTTTAGGGAAGGGTCTTCAGGGTGTTCAGGACCTCACTACTAGATCAGATTCATAGTGATCCATCTGTTTACAGCTTCCCAAGAGCTGGAATTACAGGCGTGTGCCACCACGCCCAGTCTCAATGGGCATCTTGGTGCTCCTGGGGGCAGAGGCAGCACGGCAGACTGGGATGCCTGCTTGCAGGCACTTTAATCTGCTTTGCTATTTTCAAATTTCTTTTAGTGAAATTTAAAATATACATATAATTAACACCGCTTGCATATTAGGTTTCTTTCACATCATCTCTACCGATCACTTTGCTACCTAGGTTTCTTGCAGCCTAAAATGTACACGTGGTAGTGGACTGTCCTATTGCCTACGTGAGAGGCATTTTAAACAAGAACTTCTTTAGTCTAGTGTGCTGATATAGCTACGTAACTAGCTGAGCTGTAAGCTTTCAGTAAGAACTCCATGCTTCTGACCAACCAGGTCGTGCTGGTCTGCTATAGGATAATTCAGTCACGCGTCTCATGACAACATTCTGGCCAATGGTGGAACACTTTGGAGGGTGCCCACAGGGTTTGGCAGTGATCCTGCGTAGCCATAACAGAGCTTTCGAAAACACTCTATTCTGCCAGGCATGGTGCTGCATGCCTATAATCCCACCACTGGGGAAGCTGAGGCAGGAGGACTGCCACTGGTTTGAGGCCAACCTGGGCTACACAGCAAGACTCTTCATAAAAAAAAAGAAAGAAAGAAAGAAAGAAAGAAAAATTAAAAAGCCACATCTTTTTTTCCCATGACAATGCAGTCACTCGAAGTATTCTGCGTTATCCCTGCAATGATGAAATAGCTTAGCAATGCGGTCTTAACCCTGTCGCCATTGTTAAGTGACACATCACCATAGAGCAGACTCTTCACATTTTGAAGTAATCACGCTGTATTCTTGTTCCATAACAGAAGGGATGGTGTGCTCTGGACTTGCACAGCAGCCTCTGTGTGTATGTTGTGTGTAGCTCTGTGTGTGTGTGTGTGTGTGTGTATGTGCGTGTGCGTTTTTTGTGCATCCATGCAAGCATATCTGTTCCAAGATGTGTTCCTGGGCACACCCCGAGCTGTGCTTTTTGATCCTAACCATAAACTCTCTGTGCCAACCCGTTATCCCCATGAGCCTGGAAAGCACTTGAGGGAAGAGGGCTTTCATCTCTTTGTCCCCTGCAGTCAGCTGAGATCACATGGCACCTGAATGACTAAAACTATGGGTACCCATTGGACCTAGGAAAAGCCAATTATCTGTTATTTATCTTGACCTGAGACTTAGGTGTTTCTGCATACACACATGCACAAAGTGGTCCAGGCTCAAAATGTGAAAAAAGCTGAGTCAATCAAAGATAAACCATTTTCCTTGCTGTAGGGCTTCACTATGATTTCAATATGCATCGCTATTCTTCGAAAAGTAGATCCAGGATAACTCATCACCCAGATCTTACTGGGCATGAAGTACTTTGAGAGGAATATTTATTTGCACTGATTTTCTGAGGCTCATCCCTTTGTCCTGCATTGCATGAGAAGAATCACAAAGGAAATAAATGGGCCACAGATGGAAGGAGGATTTCCAAGACACTGGGTCAGAGAGTCTCTGGAGGGGTGGGGGTTACTGAAAGTTTCTTAGCTAAGACCCTTCGAAATCCCAACTGGATGGCTAGAACTGCTAAGAAAGGGGAAGGGAAAAGATGGCTATGGTGATAAGAATGAGCAAGGCATGCTTATTGAAGGGGCAAGTGATAGTTAATTGTGATACATCAACTTGAGGAGTTAAGAAATGCCTAGCAGCCGTAGTGCAAAGTTCTCAATGTGTCCAGTGGTGACTGAGATGTAGGCCCCAAGCGGAAGAGGAAAGACCCAGCCCGGATGTGGGTGGCACCAACCAACAGGCTTGTGGCCTGGGTGGAACAAGAAGAGGAAGCAGGAAGTCTACCCTTTCTTCAGAGGAGCTGCCGTCTTTGCCATCACCTTTGGACATTTATCTCCGATTCCCTCAGGCCTCCACCCCAGACCCTTCAGCCTTGTAACACAGGTCTCTCCGGACCATCTGACAGCACACTCCTCAGTGAGCTCGGGGCCTTTGCCCTTTGCCTAGATCCTCTGGCTCTCTGGTACATGGACGGCCACTTGGCACTCTTCCACTCCTGACTCCACAAATGGCCCCTGGAAACCTGGAAACCTGCCTAGAAAATCATATATTCCTCTAATGAACCCTGATACAGGGCATGTGACAGCCAAGATCCTCCCCACCGGGGCTCCTGGGAATCTGGTGCACTCTCAGGAAGGACCCAAGGAGATTTCCTGCTTGACCTGACCTTCTCCTGAGCCCCTGCGCAGTGTGTACAAACACATATACTTTTAGAAACTCCCTAGGTAAATTGTGATGAAGAGTTCAGCTTTTACCTGATGACTCCTTGAACCAGGGCCTCCTACTCCTTGTTCTGTCCAGAGTAGGGTCAGATGGGGCACAGAGTGCATTATAGGAAGGTAAGGTGATGGGTAGGTGAAAGGCGATGATATTTTCAAAAGTTTAAAGAAATGATACAGCTTTTTTAAAAAATGATATCAGAAAAATGTGTGTGTGTGTGTGTGTTTGTGTGTGCGCACGCACGCGCGCGAGCTAGCGAAAGAATAAAAAGAAGTTGGAAATAGACATAAGAGGTATAATTGATGGAATTATGTCCCCGAAGAGAGGATGGCAGGAAATAGACACCCACAATATGTGGTGGGTGGGGTTTGTACCAGTGGAGGGATCCTCCTGCATCCTGGTGGGCAGGGAAAGGTAAAGATGGGCACAGAAGCAAAAAGATGGCAAAGAGCAGCCAGGCAATTGGAGGTTTATGCCTGGGGTCTGGCAGGAAGTGACATCATTTTTAGAAGAGTAACAGAAATTAAAGCAGCCTTACTGGGCAATGAGGAGGTGACTGGGCCAGGTTCTGAGTCACCATGAGAGCTTCATGGGGCTGAAGGCTATGACTGTGTCGGTTCATCTGCCTATGTCCTGCATCCTTATAGGTTTCCCCTTGGAATGTCCCACATCCTGGGATGGGAAAAGCTATGGGAAGTCACTGTTTTGGAGGTGGTCCCTTATTACCATGGATGTGTGCTAGAACATCTCTGTAGGTGCCTGAAACCTCAGAGAGCACTGAATCCTCTATATAGTAAGATTTTTCCTATACCACACACGGGTGATGGCAATTTTAAGTGTCAGCCTGACTGGACTGAAGGATGCCTAGATGCTTAGCACAGCAGTGTCTCTGGCTGAGTCTAGGAAGAGGCAGGGAAGGAAAGGGAAGGAAAGGGGAGGGGAGGGGAGGGGAGGGGAGAGAAAATTGAACAGCACTGCTGCTTTGGTTCAACCCTCCACTGCAGGTGGAGCCTGAGACCACACAGGGTGCAGTGAGGGTCTGCATCCTGCTGCAGTGCTACTTGGTGCACACTCTCCCTGGAGACGTAGCTCCTGGGTTTAATGCTCAGCACACAACGTCCTTTTTAAGGGTTATGAGTCCAGTCCAGCTGAGGTTCAGCAGAACCAAGCACCAGGGCCAAGAGGAACAGCGACCAGCATGAGGCCACCGAGGCCCCCCGGACTCCTATCGGGGACACGGGGAGAAATGAGGATGGACTTGCCGGAGGAGACTCTGGCTGACGAGTCCATGCTAGCAAGGGAGGTCAACTGAGTAACCGGGCATTAAAGGTTGAGTCCTTCACCCTTAGGGCTGAGGGGCCATAAGTCCCAGGGGTTCATGGGTCCTGTTTATGTACAGACTTTTTATAAGCTATTCAGAACAGGGGTGGGAGGGAGAAGTGAAGAGGGAAAAGTTCCCTTTGAGTCCCCATTCCTTTCAGAGTCAGCAATTTAATGAGTCATGCATTCTAAATCCTTGCTTTGTCTACACGTTTTCATTTCAAAATACTAAAAAACACTTTGTTTGGAACATGGGTTATTTTAAGCTCATATATCAATAGTGCACAGCCATTTCTTCCATGTGAGCAAAGCTTCTTTTGGACTGGGCTACAGCAGCACCATCACCCGTCGAGTTGTTTACTTAGATGGACTTTGTTGAAGCCACCTGCACACTGCTCACTTCCCTGGAGACTCCCTTCTCCGGGGGGCCTTGTGTCCCTACTGACCACCCATGGTCAGCTGCACACCTGATCCCAACAGACCCAGGTCTCGTCACCTGTGCGAAAGGGAAAGAACCTTCTTCCGGGTCCTCAGACCAAGGAGCCAGTATCAAGGCAGTTTAGACACAACCAGCTCCTCATTGTTCTGCTCCCGTGGGTGTCAGAAAGGAGAAAAGGCAGAGGTCCCCACCTGAAGTGGTTTCCTCAAGATACCCAGGGAGAAAGTCTGGCCACATCTCAGCAAAGGCAGAGGCACACATGCCAGGGAATCTTCTGCAGCCCTTTAGGCTGAAAAGCAGGAGGAGACTGAGCTCAGAGGACAGAGGTTGGGAGGGTAGAACCCTAACCCTAACCCTAACCCTAACCCTAACCCTAACCCTAACCCTAACCCTAACCCCTAACCCTAACCCTAACCCTAACCCTAACCCTAACCCTAACCCTAACCCTAACTGTGGCAGTTCCTGTCCCCCACAGTTTTCTCTCCACTTTGGTTCCCCTGGCCAGCTTTACCTATCCTGCTGCTTTTGTTCCACCAGAGAGGGTTCACCATATTGGTTTACATGGTACCATCTTGGTAAGACTCTGATTAACAGGTTTAACAGAAAACATACCAGCACTGGATAGATAGTCAAATACCTTTTGGAACAGAATATAAACTAGTATCTCGAGGAGTTAGAGTGAGGGGGAGTGCCCTGCTTTGAGGCTTTTGCAAGGGGAACAATAAAATGCAGGACACAGTTTATAATACTGCTTTAGAAGGAATCACCCAAGAATCATATACAAGAAGTACAGGAAATGGCCAACGGCACACACCCGATACTGAAGAACCAACTGAGGGTCTGGATCCTAAGGCCCTGCAGGAGTCCAGCTGGGACCCTAGAGCTCGTGACAATGCTCCCCACAAGTCCACCTGGAGCCTACAGCCCACCACAGTCTCGTGCAGTCCTCACAGCTGTGCTGGAAAGGCGCAAAGGTCCGTGGCGGAAGTGAGGAACTGTATGCCAGTGGGCTGAGGGATCTGTGCTAGCAGGCTGAGCAACCTGAACCGGAGCCAGCAAGCAACGCTCAAGGTAAGCACCAGGGCTCCCCCAAAAGTACCACAGCCATCCTCAGCAACAGTGCGGTCCTGAGCTCCTGCAGCAACGAGGACAGCTGAGTTCCCGGGAGGAAAGCCAATGCGACAAGCTGCTCCATGAGGTTGAGTAATGCCCCATCTTCTCCTCCGGAGCCAGGAGGTGATGCTCAAGATGAGGACCGAAGCTCCTCCAGAGATGATCGGGAAAGCCAGCGTGACAAGGTCCTCCAGCAGAATAGCCCAAGAGAGCCGGCAGCTTCCAGCAGCTCCAACAGCTTCTCGGAACAGCATTGCTAGCAGCGTCTGACAGCTTCTCCTGTTCCGCCTGTTATGCTGCTGACAGCAATCATGTGGGCCTCTTGCACCCAGCATCATGCTAGTTCAACCCCGCTGAGTGTAGTAAGCTGACCACCAACTCCCAATACGTCACAGGGAACAAGTTTAATGTCGAGCCTTAAAGAATAGCTGCAGCTAAAGTGGGGATGGTGCTATGGCTTGTATCCTGAGATCCCCTAAAGCCTCACAGACTCATGAGTGGAGCTTTTTGGAGGTGAGTGGATCTAGGGAATGTGAACGTGGAACTATGGACGTGTAATTAAGCTGGAATTAATGGCAGGATGCTAGGATTAAGGGTGCCTCACCTGCCTGGGTGGGGGTGCGGCCTGCCCCAAGGGTGGTAGCCTGCATAGACTACAAGGGACAGAAGGAGGCTGACGCTACCGCCTGCTGCCTTGCTACCCTTGGCCTGCCCTGCACCGTTCCTCTTCTGCAATGCCCCTCCGCCATTCTACTCTGCTTCAGAGCCAGCCAGTTACGGATGGAAACCTCTACAAACTACGAGTTAAATAAACCTCCTCGCCTCCAGTTTTGGGTATTTTGTCTCAGCAACAAGAGACAAAGTCACTGAAACAGATGCTAATCAGAAAAGAATGGGAGCCTTTAAATTGGGGCTGAGATGTTTGTGAGGAACTTGACAGGGCTGGGAACACGAAATTCCTGAATTCTGATGGCATTATTTTGCCAGAGAACAAAATTTCCCCGCTCTTGGTGGCAGGGTTATACATCCACTGAGACTGCTTACCAAATGGGCAAGCAGCTCAGTAGTGGTTATTTTCCTATGGACAGAGAAGCCACGGACATGTAGACCTCTGGGGGCTTCCTCCATCCCTCTCGACTCTTGCTCCCTGCCTCTCTGAAGACCAGCTGCGCTGCTGGCCTTGGATTCTGTGAGCCACTCTCCTCCCAGCCCCATTTCATCACCCCTCCTCATCTTCTGCCCACATACTAGGGTGGTGATATCCATGTTCCTTCCTACATGCTGGCCCTCCTCCCCTTGGACACTTTTTTTCAGGTACTAGGGATTGAACTCAGGACCTTGTGCTTGCCAAGCAGGTGCTTATGTCACTGAACTATCTCCCTGCCCCTGCTTGGACGCTCTTGATTGGATCAGGAGTGGGCAATAATGCGGCCATGTCTGAGTGAACTTGGAACTATTCTGTTCACTCATTCCCAGTTGTTATGGTTTAGGTCTCAAATGTCCTCCCCCAAAATTTCATGTGTTTTGAGATGGGCCCTGGCTGAAAGAAGTGGGTCCCTGTGGGCATGAGGTTCACCAGAGGTCCATCAAATTAGAGGGCTGGCTCTAGGAACCAGAGTGGCCCAGTTCTGCCTTTTGTTCTCTCTGTGTGTGCTTCCTGGCTACAAGAAGTGAGCAGCTCCCCTCCACTGGGCCTTTCCATGGTGCCATTTCTACCTTGAAGCCAACCAACCATGGACTGAACCAGTTGAAATTATAAGCTGAGTAAGTCTCTCTTCTTTTAAGTTGTGGACTGTAGGTATCTTCTCCCAAGGATAGGAAGGCTGACTAATACGAAGATTTTAGTACCAAGAGTGCTTTAAAGAAATAGAATTAAAAGGGTAAGATCCTCTAATCAGTTTTTGGTTCCTGGAGTTGTCCCTCTAATGGGATGAGAGCTAAAGTTGCTGTAGTCTCTCTTTCTGATAATATATAGGATACTGATCATTTATGATGTCAACTATTTAAAATAATATGCAACATAAAATCCACTTCATTGCCTTAATTCAACACTTGTGAGATGTAATTCACCACTTCAGTGACCACAATACTTTTGCACATTTTTGGAAGAATAAGAAATATATTGATGCTGGGTGGTTGCTCTTAGCATCTCTAGGCAAAGTACTAAAGGAAAAGCATGAGCTCTAGACATGAGCAAACAAGCAAAAGCCTTCCCAGGGGAAGTGTCCTGAGGGGAAATCTTCTCTCCTTTCGCCATAGTGCGGAAGCCACTGAAAGCCAGACATAAGACCTCCTGATGTGATTGGCTGAGTTAGAGCACAGCCCTGAAGAGTACCTGCAGTGACACTGAGGGCATTGGTCAGCAAAGCGCAGATTCTGTACATTGGGATGGAGCTGTGCGGGAGGAACCCGACAAGGCTAAGAACATTGAATTCCTAAATTCTTATGAAAGTATTGTCCCAAAAGAAGAGATTTCCCAACTCTTGGTGGCAGAGTAACGCATTTGTTGAGACTGCCTACCAAATGGACAGCAACTCAGCAGTGATTATTTTCATACAGATACAGACTGAGAAACCAGGGCGAGGGAGCATTCTGAGCTTTTCCACATCCCTCTAGACCACTCAGGGATATCTCATGCATTCCTGAGGACCAGCTGCAATGCTAGCCTGGATTCTGTGAGACACCCTCCTCCCATCCCCGCTGAAGTTTTCTAACCTGTTTCTGTTTTCACTTTATGTGAACTGGGATTCTGCTGCATGGAACTCAAATGGTACCAGGAGGTGGGGAAGTACTCTGGAAGATGGAGCAAGGACATGCTGAGGAGACTCTTTTCTGTTTTATATCCTGTCTACCCTCCCACAGGGTGTATAGGCTAACCTCATGCCCCTGGAATATAGGTTAATCTCAGAGTCAGGCTATGCCACATCTGAAGGAGGCTCCCAAACAGACAGCTGAAGGACAGCAGGCAGGAAATTGTGAGGACATTTGCTGCTGGGGATGTGAAAATATGCTCCTGGTGGGCTGCAGTGGTTTAGATCTAGAATGTCCTCCAGAAGGCTCACATCATGACAGGTGGGGCTACTGGAAAGTGATCAGACCATGGGTAAATTAATCCATTAAGGAGCTTAGAGCTGAATGTGCTATGAGGAAGTGGAGTCTGGGCAGAGGAGGTGGGACTCTAAGGATACAACCTGGGAGGGACACCACCCTTCCTAACGCCTCCCCCTCTATACTGCCTAGTCGCCATGAGGTGACCTCTTCCTCCAACCGCCCTCCCGCCCTCCCCTCCCTGCCGTGAAGCCAGCCAACCATAGACTGAATCCTCTAAATCCATGTGACAAAATAGATCTCTCCTTGGGTATTGTGTCTCAGAGATGGAAAAGGGACTACAACATCAGCTCTGTTCCCTGTCCTCTCCACAGCCGAGTTCTTGGCATTGAACCCTTGGCCACACATCAGGCTGTCCCTCTCTTTGCCTGATGCACAAAGAAATCTTTGAGGATATGTGGTTGTGCCCACCAAGAAAGGCATAATCGAAAGTGTGTTAATTGTGTGTGCATGTATGTGAGTGTGTGTATGTGTGTGTGTGTGTGTGTGTGTGTGTGTGTGTGATGGTGTATCATTGAGAACCACACATTACCCATTGACATAGACTCTGTCTGAGGCCCTCTCTGCACTGCCCCGTGGGCCTGTTTTGGAATGCGAAATCCCTCTTCCTCTTGGATGATAAGGTTGTGACACTCTCAGGGTGAGATCTGCTGAGGACAATACAGGCAGGCTGATACCCAGGTGTGGGGATGAATCTTAGCTTGTTTCCTTTATGATGTTAAACCTGCCCTCCAGCCGCCACCACTGCCATGCTCTTCCAGGATATTCACCTTATCCTCCATCCCCCCTGAAATGGTGCCTGGTAGTGGTGAGATCAAGGTTCTTGCTCTTTGTCCCCAGAGAAAATTGATCACCACAGAGCCCTATTTTTTTTTTTTTTTTTTGTAATCCTTGTATCTTTTATGTCTGGTTTTTTTTTTTGTTTGTTTGTTTTTTTCATCACCATGCACCATAACCCTGGGAAGAAGACTGGGGACTCAATGCAGAGGTTCCCTGATAACTGGGACTGTGGAAAGGGGGCTCCAACAGTGTACAAATGTGTGAATGAGACCCGTCAGGAGGCCTAGAGACCTTCAGCCCTAGGGCCCAAAAAGTTAATGCTCACCTCCAAAGGAGTGGCTGGTTCCCTGGCAGAAGCTGACATCCTGGGCTATTGCTGCCCCTCACAGATAGGTAAAATCAGTTGCCTAATTTATGACCAGACAGCTTCTAACACGATCAAGTGAGGAGATGCTTTCAATGTGGGAGTATCTTTCTGATTCCACCACAGACTTCTTTATTTCCAATGCACTATCTTCAAACTAACAAAGACAGCGTCCTTTTGTCCTTTTTCTCTCTGTCTTAGCCACATTTGCCTTTGCCCAGCTCCCATGGACACGTGGAAATGTTTCTCTAGCCCACACATACCCTCCTCCCTCAGCACGCCCCTTGCCCAGAGGAAGTGCCCAGCCGGCTATTGTTTGCCCAGGCTGAGCAAGTCCAACTGGAACTTCACCCTAGACTGGACCTGCCTCCCATGGGGGCTCCTGCCCTGGAAAAGATGAGCTGGGCTGGGAGAACCACTCCCAGGAGGTCCCCTGACCCCTGGCCAGCTTTCCCAGACAGTGTCAAGTTCTGAGCTCACACTAGCTTTCTTCAGTTCCAGAGTCTCCTTGCCCTCTTCCAGAGCTCTCCTCAGAGCTCTTGAGAAAGGCTGGTCCTGTAGGTGAGGGTTTCCTTGACAAAGGCCCGGTCATTTCCACCCTTGATCTCCTAAACAGTGAGTTATCCTGAAGAAGGTTCTAGATAAAGTCTTACAGCACCCTGCACCTGAACCCCGTAGCCCAGCCCACCCACTCCTGGGAGGAATTGCTAAAAATTAGGAGCTGCAGTCACCAGCAATCTTGGCCACTTCCTTTGTATCCTTCCACAAACCCAGCCCTACTCTCACTCTCCGCACCATAAACACAGTCAGCTGATGACAGCGAGGGTTGGAAGTCCCATTGCAAACAGTCTGAAGGAGAGAATTCCAGAGCACGCCCATGCTCGAGACTCACCACCAACCAATTTTTGGACGCTAGCACCACACAGATCAACATTTCCCTCTACGCAAAGCCGCCCTCTACTTGAAATTTCCCTTGAGTTTTTACATTATGGATGTCTCCCAGGGGAGGGGGAGACATCACGGGGATGGACAACAGCCAAATCAGAAACGCAGGGGAGCACGTGGCTCAGGAACTTCTGAACCTGTCACCTTGAACCAACCTCTTCCCTGTACGAGGCAGGGCAAGTTGAGGGTGTGAGTTTGAAACTCAGAGACTTGAGGAGAGAGCCTGAGTTTGCTTTTGTGTCTGGGACAAATGCTCGATATTTATCTTACTTTGCTCCTAGAAAAAAGGGGACAAGAATGCCCTCACGGGGTTATATTGAAGAAGAATAGAAAAATATAGACAACACCCCCTGGGGGAGGGGGGGGGTTAGGACGAGGATGAACCGAAATGATCATCAAATGGTCCCGTTTCCATCCGGTGCACTCTCTATTCTGAAAGGAAGCCTAGTGTCCTTTCTAACAGGCAGCTGGCCCTCCACCCACAATCTGCTCCTGATAGTCAGTTTGCAAATCCATCCTCTTGCCCAGGCACATGCCTAGCTAATAGCCGGAAGCCAGTGGGCTCCGCAGCATGATAAAAATCTCCCATGCCCTGCGGGATTGCTCCTCCTCTAGGACCCCCTCCTCCACGTCATCGTTATAAGCTATGCTCTCTGCCCCAGACACTGGGCAACAGAGGTCCCCAGACCCCACACCACCCCCTACCTGAGGGCCGCAAAACAATCTAGGTCCTGGGGGTTGGGGGAAGAAGACTTGCCAGGTGGGAAAGTCGGGGGCCTGGCTTCTCGGCGGCGGCTCCTCACCCCCTTCCGGGGCTCTTCCATTCCCCTTTTTCTCATTCTCAGGCTTCCCCTCTCCGGGTTGCTCAGGCAGCCGCATCGGGGGTCCAGGGCGATGTTCTCCGAGAAGCTGGACAGCGCATCAAAGGAGCATCAGCGGAGGCAAAGGCTCTGCAAGACAGGGACAGAAACTTACTAGAAACCTCGCTGGGCGATGATTTACTCAGCGCCAACCCCTAAATAATTCACGCCCTCCTGTCCGTATTTACACAGGACAAGGTAGAGGCTCCAGCCTGGCATGAGAAACATAATTATAGTGGTGACAGATGTTTAGTTATTAATAAGGCCTCAATGTCACCGGAGGGTGTTACACAGCAGACCAATAATGTGCCTTTGGAACCAACCTTAATCTTCACAGGTATTTTTCCATTCCCTGCCCCTCGGGCTTTGCTGGAGTCAAAGCGATAGGGAGAGAGCTATAGCAGCTGCCAACTTGAAGAAAGCCTGGCTCCGCGCGGCAGGATTTGTTTCTTGCCATTGACATCAAGAGCGACACAGTCACAGAGTAAGACGCAGAGCTGGAAATGGCTAGGGACGGGGAAGGCTGTTGTCGTGGCCCCCCGAGCCTGTGACACCCACGCAGAACCCCCGGGACCAAGGCAGGGTGTGGCAGATGCTGAGAGGGTGTGGTGAGACAGAACTCCTTCCCACTGCTGGTGGGCGTGGAAGGTATGGAAACCAACGTGGAGACTCCTCGTGAAACTAAAGATAGGACCTCCATTCAGCCCAGCCATGGCCCTCCTGGATGCCTTCCAGAAAGAGTTCAAGTCATGTATCGCAGTCATCCGTGTGCACCCCTGCTGATAGCAGCACAGTCCATGACAGCTAAATCTTGGGAGAGCCTAGGTGCCCACCCATAGGACCTGCTGTCTGCACACAAGGGTGCGCTACTCTGCCGTAAAGAAGGACAAATTTGAATCGGGTGCAGGAAAACGGACGCACCCTGAGATCGTGATACTGGGTGGAACAAATCAGATGCGGAAGGTCACATGCTGGCACAGTTTCTCTTCCGTAAGGAACCCAAAGTATAAGTAATGTAAAGAGCAAGATGAAAGACAGAGGATGGGGACCAGGGAGGTAGACCGTGAGGGTATGAGAAGAGGATCCAGGAATGGACCGAGACAGGAGAGAGGGGAGGAGAAGGGCAAGTTCAAAGGATGGGGATGCAAGGTATATTTATGAAGTGTCGCAAGCATATGCTAATAAAACATAACCAAGTAAAGCCAGGGCGATGTCGCCCTAACTTCCTGAAGCATCACAAGAAACATCCAAGGACAGGCTGAGGCCGGCTGTGCACAGGCTGTCCTCATCCAAGCGCTGACCCTTGGTGAAGCCGCTGCCTTCCAGGTGTCTCATGCAGCTCAGCCCTCGCCTCCCCGGAAATGCCATCCCGGAGCCGGGCCGCTCCTCTAGATGGGATAAGGCATCTCTCCTCTGGGCCTACTTGTCCTGCTGTTTGTCCCCAGTCTGTCCCCTCCCTCCCAATACTGCACTGAAGAAAAATTCTAGGCAGCAAGTAACTCAGAGGCCCACTGCATGGCACTCCAGCCCAGGCGCTCGGTATGAATGCAGCAGGAAGATCTTGCCTACCACATCTCTCTTCTGCTGTTCTTTTCTTGAGCATATCTTATAGTGTACAAGAATAACAACACTAAATTATAAAATATAAAGGAGAAGCCGGGCGTGGTGGCGCACGCCTGTAATCCCAGTACTCGGGAGGGAGACCAGCCTGGGCTACAAAAGTGAGCTCAAGGCCAGCCTGACCTACATAGCGAGACCCTGTCTCAAAAATAAATAAATAAATAAATGAAATATAAAGGAGAAATGACACTAACATTGTAAATTTTTATCAGGAAACATTAAATCTTCCTCCCATGGCCCCAGTACTGAACATCATATCATTGTATTGAAATCTATATTAATTCTCTTCAGCTCCACAGTGACGTGAAAAGTTAACAATGATGATGACGACGACGATGATGATGATGATGACGACGACAGTCACGATGACGATGATGATGACGACGATGATGAGGACAACGACGACGACGATGATGATGAAAAGAATCTCTAGGGACATGAAGTTCAGAGAGCATAGTGGAGAATGTACATGAGACAAAAGAAGCCCAGCTCAGTCCTCATCTGAGAAAGCGAAGCCATGGGGCCGTCCACACAGCCCGGGGAACCGTGCTCCTCCCAGCCACAGGGAGCTAAGTCTCCACTTCCCACTGCCTGGGCCTGAATGTCGCTTCCTGGATAGCATCCTCCTAAGCTCCTTCCAGCCTCTGGATTCCGACTAGTGTGCATTCCCATGTTGGGACATGGTCCCTGAAGCAACCAGCCACCTGGGAATGGAGGAGGCCTTGAAAGTGACTTTGGGAAGGTGAGGACTTGAAGAACCCTGTGCATTACACATGCTGCTAATTACATTTTACCCTTGTAAATCTGTACACATGACACCTGTGGATATTGGCCCCGTCCACATCCATCGAGACAGGTCAGCCCAAAGCCCTGTGTGTAGTATGAGTCCCTGCGAGGGTTCATGAAACATAGACACTTACTCTGGCCAGGTCCTTTGAAATTTTGCCCTGACCAGTAAGTCCCAGGGGTTCTGAGATACTACTGTATCTGACCTTTAATATCTCTGGTTCCCTGAAAAAATTTAGGGCAGAGTAGACCAATCTCAGAAGAAAGGTTGTATCGCTTGTGTTTGGACAGAACTTCAGAGGCCTGAGATATTAGGGACACCCATAGACAGACAGCTTTTCAAGTGGATGGCCATGTCTTTCCAAACAGTGTATGCATGCACACACACACACACACACACACACACACGCATGCATGCATGCACGCACACACACTAGCACTGGCCCTTGAACACATACCCCAGCCTACTTCATTCAGACCCACTCAGGACACCTGCAGCCTCCATGTGACCCCAGGCTGGGCTCAGTCCTTCCCCTGGGCCACACACACTGAGTGCTTCGCACATGCCACACTTACACAACTGCACACAGCTGCATGTGCTGTTCCCGTTGGCCTAGCCCTCATCACCCCACTGCCCCACGTGGAGACACACTCACATGCCCTGGGCGCCCAGCTCCCCACACATGCTGTACACACATGTGTGCTGTCTGTCTCAGCATCTCGCAAGTTAAACAGGAGGAACAAGTTTCCTGTGTCATTACAGTAGAAATTTTTTAAAAAGTGACATTTTATTTTCAGATATGCTTTTAGTTGCCATGGCGACCCCAGCACCATGAAAGTTGTGATCAGTGGCAAACGCATATTTCCAAAGAGGGTAATTAAGTCTGTAGGCAAGAACTTGTGACTGTGGCGATTCATCCCCTGCAAGCTCCCTGGGCACAGTGGACACTAGGGCAGGGCACCAATGCCCTCTGAGCAGCCATGCCAGCCCCGAGCTGCCAGGAGCTCTCTGTAAGGATACTCAAGATCCAGGCCCAAGGTGCAGAAGCCAATCCACTTAATTACTTGGAACTTGCCCAGGGAGCTAAGGAGCAAGGCCCTGGAGGTAACAGCTCTCTGGAGCATCTCTCCTGCTACTCGGCTGGCCTCTGGCAACTACCAGTGTGACCGGAGTGATTGTGTCTCAGAAACAGAGCCATAAGCCAAAAGTGGAGCTGGCTCCTCCAGCCCAAAGCCATCTCACTAGAACTCTGTTCACAGCCCAGCTGGGGCTGCCTGAGGCAGGAATGGGGGAGGTCAGGCTTCTCCCCACCCCCTGGATCTGCCACGGTGGCCAACTACTGAGGACCCTGACATCCTGACATTGACATCCTCATAGGAAGTGGCCCTACATCTCCCCTCCTCAACCAGAGCCTTCACAGAGATAAAAGGCTCGTAGCTACGTGTCATGGTGCACACCTGGCATCCCAGCACTCTGGGAGGTTGAGGCAGGAGGATTATAAATTCAAGTCCAACCTGGGCAATTTAGTGAGTTAGGAAGGGTCTAAGAAAAAAAAAAAAAAAGGCCTGAGGATGTAGCTCAGTGCAAAGACCTTGGGCCTGATCTCCAGTGTTGAAAAAGAAAAAGAAAAAGAAAAAAAAGGAGAAACCTCTGAGTCTCCCCATGACCTCAAGTTTCTGGTGACCCACCACAAATTCTAAATTTTGCTCAAGTGGCTCCTCGTCCCCAAATTAACTGGTTATCTCATTCCTGATGAGCATCCTACTGGCAGTGGACCACTGCCTGGTGTCCTCCAAGGCCCTTTGCCAACTGCTGCTATTTCCGTCACCGCAACAGTCAGCCAGGGACTAGGTTTTGAGCCCAGTCCTGATGTGAGAGCAGCGGGCTAATTCCAGGGCCCACGTCAGTGTCCTCTTCTGTTTTCTGTTCTACTAGGTGACTCACCCATTTTATAAAATTTTTTAATTAATTAATTAATTAATTAATTATTACAGGGTCTCGCTATGCAGCTCAGACTCATAGTGATCCTCCTGTCTCAGCCTCCCCAGCACTGGGATAGCAGGCACACGCTACCACCCCAGGTCTCAGTGGCCAGCATGGCATGCAGTGCTAGAGATCGATCTTGGGTCGCTGCTCTTGCCCCAGTCACAGAGACCCCCAATCTGTCTCCCCAGCCCCTCACCCATTTTTGTACCACCTAAAAATGTCCCTGGAGCCTTAGCCAGAGTTTGAGTGCAGAGGCCAGTGGGAGTCTATACAGAGGACTGCTCGCTACCTGGGGTCCTCCTTCCATGCTCCTGTCATTTACCAGCCTGTGAAATACAGAATCCCGAGCAGGGTTTTGTAAAGAGCATGACTAACCCAAGAAGCATACTGTGCAATTCAAACACTGGGACTGCTGCCTACAAGCCAGGCTGTGTGACCCTGAGCAAGTCACTCGCTTTCTCTGTGCCTCAGTTCCCTCCTTTGTGAACCTATGAAGGGCATGCAAAGTGCCTGAGAGAAAGCAAGTGCGATGCACACCCACTGTCATCATCCTCCTTCCCTCAGCTAGGAGGCAAAGCCAAGCGCTCAGTCTGCTCACATGGGTCCTGATTTGAACTCTGAGGGGGCGAAGCGTGGAAGTGACATTGTATTGTCCTATCTGCCTGCTGGAAGTTCAAGCAACACCAGCATACAGGACAGAGAGGCAGGCAGTGACCGCCCTTGCAGCCTCCAGGCTCAGCCTATCCCTGAGGGTGTGTGACAAGGAAGCTGATTCTCCCTCTTCCCTACCACCAAGCATGCCCCATGTGGCTGGGTCCCCCTTTGTGTCCATCTGAAAAGTTTAGAAAGTTAACTGACTCAGCCAAGGGCCAAGGTCCTCACTTTGAAAGCATCCTGAACCCATGCAACCGGAGGACACCGAGATGGTATGAGTGCCACGCAGCCCTAGGGCAGGTAGCCTTCATGCTCTGCAAGGGAGGAAAAGAGGCTCACTCTCCTCCTTTTGCTCTTGTTACTTTTGCTCTCTTGTCACCTTAAGCTGTTGCCCCTGTGCCATGCCACCCTGCCTTTAAGTCACCTGAACTGAACCACATCCTGTACCAACTGGGAGGGAAATAAACGCTTCCTTCCTTCCTTCCTTCCTTCCTTCCTTCCTTCCTTCCTGAACTGTGGGTGTCCGATATTTCGTCTCAGCAATGAGAGAAGAGTAACCAAGACAATTGTCTAAAATCACAACCACCAAAGCTGAAAATCCACTGTTTACTAATGGTGCCCTGAGGCCTGCGCTGCTTCGGGGCATGGATGACTGGTCCACATGGGAAGGGAGGAATGATTTGGGTTAGCTTCTGCGAAGCCCGAGACATGATTTTCCAGATGGCTATTAGGACACCGAGTTCGGATGCTCGCTAAGAACCATTTCCTCTCTTCCTTCAACCCTAGACATCAAGACAGAGTCTTCCTTGCCCTGCTGCCCCTGCTCGGTTTTATGACTGCTGAGGGCCACATGATAATTTCAGCGTTTCTTTGTATTATGACTGCCTGTTAATTTTACCAACTACTGAGTAGACAGTGGCCCCTCGCGTATCGCAGAGGTTACGTGCCACACGCCCCTGTGATAAGAGAAAATCAGCAGAGTAGCAGCATTAAGTTTATTTTAGTATTTACATATTTTAAGGCTTTATAAACCCTTCCCACACTCTTATAAACCTTTCCCACACTTTTGATAACACTTCTAATGTTCTTACCCATTTTCTAAACTCATAAACTTATGTGATTTTAACAACAGATCCATTCTGTACAGTTAATGCAAAATCCCGTGATATAGCAAAAAATCTGCAATGACTTAGACTAATATTTTTTGAGAGCCCATGAAATAGTGAGTCCATGAAAGCTGGACCGCAAAATAAGTCTACTGTGTTACCCGTACATTGTAGTCACAGCTATCCCCTCGTTACCCTCCACTAAACCCTTCCTTCGCTCTCATTCCCTTTCTTATCTCTAATAAGAGTCTCACTTCTCCCTGCGTGTCATCTTCCTCAGACCCCAGGTACTGGGGAGAACACACAGTGTTTATGTCTCCAACTCTGGCTTATTTTGTTCGCTGTGTTTGCTTCTAGATCCACCCATTTTCCTACAAAGGACAGCATTAGCATCTTCCTTATGACTGAATAATACTCAAGGTGCGCCTGTAGCAGAGGTCTTCATTCATCTGTTGAGGGTCCCTGAGGCTGATTCCATCTCTGGACTGTTGTGACCTGTGCCACGATGCACATGTACATGCAGGTGTCCCTAAGGAAGGCTGGCCTTGATGTCCTCAGGCATATCCCAAGGAGCAGTGGAGCTGGATCAAAGGGTAGGCCTGTCTTCAGCTGCTTGAGGAACCTCCACGGTGCAGAGATATTGTCATCTCATCAGATCTCTCTCACCGACATGTTGTCATATTCAACCTGTGAGGAAACTCCGTTCTCATTACAGTGGGATGCAACTCTGTTTTGCAGCTGTCCTTTGGACAAGAGGCTTCAGGGAGTGGGTTGTGCTGGATGACATTATGTGAACCTGCACAGAGCAGAGTCAGCAGTGTGAGCCCCTGCCAGCCCCAAAGCCAGAGCCAAGGACCACCTGCCCTGGCTTGTGCAAGACCCGGGGCTGCTGTGTGTTCAGGGGAGCTGTTGAAGGAGGGGCCAGTCTGTTCCCCACTTCTCTGCCCACTGCCACTGCAGAGGCGACAACTGTTGTTTGAAATACTTTAATACTAAGGAGTACATATTGAAAGCATAAATAAAGCATTTTTCAAACCACCAGAACCACTGCTCCAGCATACAGGAAATGCCCACTGAGCTCCTAAAACTGCAAAGCACATGTTAAGCCCCTAGCAGTGATGCAAACGTGAGACGTTGTCTTCTCCTAGCTCTGCCCAAGACCAATCAGATCCCACAAAAACACTGTCTAGATCAAGGCAAAGGCTAAGTCTGAAAACCAGAGCTGAATCCTCGGAAGCACCCGGTAGCCCTCCTTTGGCGAGAACCACTTGTCCAGCGCACCGATGTCCCCCCATGTGATGGCTCAGACCCACACAGGTAAAACATCCCAACATCCCTGGTGCCACCAAATGCAAATCAAGCGCCACCAGGGGCCCCAAGAGATTAAAGTTGAAAACTATAATAAAATAAGGGACAGTGGCTGTTTCTTTAGCATAAAGACACACATCTCCATGTCAGATCAAAAGTCCGCTGGGTCTTTTACTTTTCAGGAAACATTAAGAGACCTGAGGGCTAACTTTTTTTTAAAATGAGATGCCCTTAACCTCTGCTACTATCAGTTCTGCATTACAAGCACAATGGCCAAGCAGTTAGAGGCGTAGGGTGGCAAAGAAAAAACAAATGAAACTGTTCTTAAAGATAATATGACCTTCTATGTGGAAACCTCAGATCAATTCAGGAAAAACCTATGTAAGGTAGCAGAGTTCAATGAAGTAGCATGATGAGGAGCGGCATTCAGGACTCAGCGGAAGCCATGCTGGGCTAAAATAAATCATAGATGGGCAGAATCAACCCACAATAACAAAAATGAACAAATTGGAACTTTGCAAATTTAGAAAATCACATCAAAAGGAAAAAGTGAAGCAAGTCCTAAAATTAGAAAACAAAAACACGCGAACACAACTATTTTTGTAGTTGGCTTATCTACAAAAAGAAGATTAAGTTACTTTAAAAGACAATATTTTAATGGCACTTTCCAAGTGAGACATATCCTTAGGACACAGAGAAGTCATAAGTAAGATATTCCTGTAATGCCATTAGGAACCAAGATTTCCTATGTTAGAGAAAAGATTTATCAATATAAAATTTTAAGGTTAAGCAAAACCCCTGAAACGTAGTTGAAATAGAAATACAGCCTGAACTCTATAGATACAGATAGATAGACAGAGATAGAGAGAGAGAGAGAGAGAGAGAGAGAGAGAGAGAGAGAGAGAGAGAGAGAGATACAGTTATAGATATAGATATCAGTTCTGTTATTGAAAAGGCTTCAAAGTATTGTTAGCTGGCACGGTGCTGTGCGCCCATAATCCCAGCACTCTGGGAGGCTGAGGCAGGAGGGTCATAAGTTTGAGCCCAATCTCAGTAACTTAGTGACTTAGCAAGAACTTGTGTCAAAATTAAAAAAAAAAAAAAAAAAA